>CAEFZY010052275.1:0-18940 GCA_903066815.1 Brachyrhaphis roseni
TTGTTTACTTGTATTGTTGAGAGCTAAAAGTTAGCCGTTTAGCATTAAGCTATTAAGCTCGGTTAATTAGATGCAGCTGCTATTTGTGTTACTATTTCCAATTGTAATGCCTGACGCTACGGAGTTGTCAGAACGCTGGTTTGCAATCAATTAATAAAGTTTGACTGACCTATCTGACTGTTTTGTTGACATTCCCTTTAGCGAAGCTCCATTTAATGGATGCATAAGTAACCTCAGCCTCTACTGTAACGTCTATTCTGTGCGCCTTATAATGCGGTGCGCCTTATATATAGAAAAAGTTTTTGAAATATGACGTTCATTGAAGGTGCTCCTTATAATGCGGTGCGCCCTATAGTGCGGAAAATACGGTATTCTGTTTCTTATAGGCTACCTGGTAGTGCTGGAAGCTATATTTACTCAGAGGTTGGAGTTTACTTTGGACACTTTTAAAGAACTTGACCGTAGCGTCCCTCCTTGGGGAGTATCTGTCTTTCAGCCACCTGGTGTTGTAAGCCAACCACCTGGTGTTCCAACCTCCTTCCTCTTCTCCATCCATCCAGGCAAACTGTCAGAGATGAAATCAACATGGTCTCCAGGTCCCATCTCTCACAGCCAGGCGTCTCTGTCCCACGAGCTTTGGAAAGTCCCCCAGGGTCCGCGGAGCAGCACCACGGCTCCTTCCCGCCCCCCGCCCGGCCTCACGAACACGAAGCCCTCCTCCACCTGGGGCGGAAGCTCTCTGGGTCTGGCCCAAGGATGGAGCAGCTCTTACACCACAGGTAGCGCTTTACTGACATGTGTTTGGGTCTACTACAACGCAAAAACACAAAATGTTAGAGTATTGTCTTGTTTCTAGTGCAAATATGTTAGTACACTTAAAATAAGAGAAAACTAAATTACAACTAACTTTGAGCAAGATACAGGAGTTTGTTTTAAGTCAATAATTCCTTAATATTGGTTTAAAAATGTACTAGTTAAGGAATATTAAGAAATTATTGACTTAAAACAAGCTCATATTTGTTGCTAAAAAGTGACTTGTAAGTTAATTTTGTCTTATTTCAAGTGTCCTAAGATATTTGAAATAAAACAAATATCTAGAAACTAAACAAAAAATACTGGGTAAGATTTTGAGATTGCAGTAAAGGTCTCGTTTTGAGGTTGATGGTAATAATAAATTAAAAAGCAAGAGAAACAGACATCAAAGTGTTGTTCTGTTCCAAAGTGTGGAAATCTCTACAGGTTAAATCCTGGATCTGTACTTATGTTTTTGTGAAGTAATGAAGTGTTCAAAGAGTAAGAGATACTTTTATGTGGCTTACATCACATTGTTGAGCGTTCAGGCCGGGCGGGTCTAAGCGGGAGTCGTAATCTTGAAAATATGGTGATGACTTGTTGTGGTTGAACATGTCAACTGACTTTTTAGTGACATTTTTATCAACTCCACCCATCCACCTTTAGACCTTTTGGTTTCACAGCAACCTGAATAGTATGAAGCTGTGTGTAAACAGACGTCTGATTTCTGCTGCTCTCCTTCTCATCGCAGCAGGTACCACATGGAGTACAGACAGCTCCACCAGGACCAGCAGCTGGCTGGTTCTGAGGAACCTAACGCCACAGGTAACCGTTTCCACCCAGGGTTTCTCTCTTCTCATGATGTAGGGATTGTTTCCTCATTCGGGCATACTTTTTTCTTTCCCCCCCCCCCAGATTGACGGTTCCACTCTGCGTACGCTGTGCATGCAGCACGGCCCCCTCATCACATTCCACCTCAACCTGACACAGGGAAACGCTGTGGTTCGCTACAGCTCCAAGGACGAAGCCGCCAAAGCGCAGAAGTCTCTGCACATGTACGTCACCAAATCTCTAGAGCTTTACGTGGCGCTCACCCTAAGAGAGTAAACACTTGAATCATCTGTGTCTCCATCCAGGTGTGTGCTGGGGAACACCACCATTCTAGCAGAGTTCGCCGGGGAAGAGGAGGTGAACCGCTTCTTTGCACAGGGCCAGTCGCTCGGCGGGACGACCAGCTGGCAGGCCACCCCGGGAACCAATCAGACCAGAATGGGCGGCTCCGGATCCGGAGTTGCTCATCCCATTGGTCACTCACCCCACTGGAACAACAACAACAACAGTGGCGGCGGCAGCAGCGGTGGGCTCGGAGCAGGCGGAACTAAAACGGGCGGGGAGTTGCTCTGGGGAGGCGTTCAGCAGTATTCCAGCCTGTGGGGACCCCCGAGCGGCGAGGAGGGACGAGTCATGGGGAGCCCCACGCCAATCAATACGCTGCTGCCTGGCGACCTGCTGAGTGGAGAGTCCATGTAGGAGGAAAAACTGACAAAGAGGAGCAAAAACCTTGCAAATCAGTGTGGAGATAATCAAGTGTGGATGTGAAGACGATGAGGAGAGACGAGAGGAGGACAAGGCTTCATATTCGCTGCTTGGCTTTGTCCGCCTCCTCTGCTCTTTTTTTTTTTTTTTCCCTTTTTTGCGTGTGTTAAACGGCATTTCAGTCGCAGTTATTTCGCGTGAGTTTCGGATCACAGCGTTTCATTTATCAAAGAACAAAGAAAAAACATTTTACAGAAACAAGCGGGGAAGTCGCTGTTTTAAACAAACTCGAGTCAAACTGACATGGCGACAAGCTGCCATCTTTATTCTGGTGGGATCCCTCACTGCCTTTTCAGGCAATCATAATGCACCTCAGAGATCCATGGAGAAAGGCATCATTCCCAAAGTTCTAATAAAACCCTTCAATCAGAGTGGGTGTCGCACGGTCAGCCGGTCCAGACCCAACATTTGTTTCTGTCAGCACTAATATTAGCCTTAAACTGTTTCCTGCCCTGCTATCCACGCTCACTCTTTACTCGGTAAAGAAGCTTACGGAGAACTTGCACACCCTTATTTCTGAGCCAGTGAAACCTGAGTGGAAAGTACATGCTGCTGCAGCTCACGACGTCAGTGCATTTGAGGTTTTTTTTTTCCACAGTCGGATCAAGTCCCCCCACCTCCTCCAACAAACACATTGCTCAAAGGGAATGATGCAACTTTGTTCGCCTTGCTCAAGCCATTTATTTTTGTAGTATTTTTTATGATTTGTTTTCTTGAACCATTGCAAACAAAGCTTAAAAAATTATGTTATTCAAATGTGTCTGTCAACCGTATCTGGTGGGTGGATGTACATATGATGAGATGAACCACTGCTAATACAAAGGAACTGTAAAAAGACAAACACGATGATGCACCTCAGCCTTTCTATGGGCTCTTTTATGTTTTTTTTGCAGTTTGGTCTCAGACTCTCTCAGTGACATTTTGGGAGAAATAAAAAAAAACTCAAATTGTTCCTTCCCCCCTCCGCCGCGCGCCCACTCCACCTGCAAAACCCACCATTTCAAGCGACGTGCAATATAAGCCACAGACTCTACCGTCCAAGCACCCTACGACTGAGAGCAGACTGTAAGGAAAGAGTGAACTGCGAACACTTTATCTGCCCTCAGAAAGAGAGGAAAAAACTGCCACTACTACCCTTTATCTCCCCTTAGAGAGAGTGTGAACTCAGGAGAGTAGCAAGCTGGTCTTCAACCATTTTCTGTCCAAGACACAAGGACTTCGATACAAAGCACTTCTTCAGCCAGCCACCTCTCCATAAGACTTGTGTGTGTGATTTTATGTGTGTGTGTGTGTTTGGGAAGAAGGCAACAAACCAAATTCAGAGGAGCTTGTTTTCTTTTCCCCTCACCCAGAAGACAAGATCACTTTTTTTTGTCCACATTTGCTTCGGTTTTAAGAAAAAAAAAAAAAAAAAGAGGCAAAGACTTGTGAATAGGTGGTCTGTTATAGCACTTAACGAGAGCGCCGCTGCTCCTTATACCCTCAATGCCAACGAACAGAAGAAAGGTGAAGCAACACTGGCAAATAAAAACTGCAAAAAGACTTCAAAGCAATCTGCTCAGTGGCTTCTCTGTGTACTTATTTTTTAACTTGACATGGATGTGAACTTTGTTTTTCCTTCTTAAGTCAGTGGGACCAGAGGATGTCAAACACGGTAGCAAAGTGAAGGGAAATGCAAAGAAAACTCAAAGCGCTCATCCTCACCTTCTTCTTTTTTTTTTTTTATATATCAAAGTAAACATCACTGTTAACATTGCAACTTTGAGAACTTTTTACGCCTTGGTGTCTGGGATCGCTCAGCTGGATCCGGCAGGGAGGATCGCCGTCTCGTCCTTGTTTTTGTGTTTTTGGAGGCCCAGCCAACCGGTGTGATAGTGTGGCCACTGAGTGCCTGCCTGCTGCAGAGAGCAGAGCTGCAGCAGCCCTCACCTTTCCCTCCCCGTCGCCACCTCCTTCGCCTGCCCTCCTCCCTGCTGATCCCTCCTCTCCCTCTTCCGCCTTCGCGCCGGGAGGAGCTCGGAAATTACTACTACTGCTACTATGTCAGAGCATGTCCTCAGCAAGCACCACTTCCACTGTCTGTCTTTCTCCTGCAAACATCACTTTAGTCAAAGATCAAAGTCATTTGAGTGTTTTGGGGTTTATCTTTTGGTTTTGTACTTAACTGAATTGCCATGATGCATTTATTTTATTGCTGAAGTTGTTGATAACAGTTTCTGATACGCGTGGGTCAGGAGGTTCTCAACCTTGAGAAAAATACTACGGTTTCACAGTATCAAGGTACCACCAAAAGCTCTCATAACAAAAATGTGTAACAAGATCCAGATGCTCTTATTTAAACCAGAAAAGCATTAATTAGACCTTCTGCTGCTAAAACAAAATGACATTTTAGTCATAATTAGAATTTAGGGCTGCGCAATGTTTAGAAAACAGAAGGTTTTAACTTTTACTGTTGAATGTTGGGATCAATTGGAAATGACTTGTGTTTTCCCATCATTGTCCCTGAGTTTGATCATCTCTTTCAATAAGATGCCTATCTGTATATATTGGCATGCAGCGTGTGGTCGCATTACATTTAACTCACCAAATAATGCATTCAGCCTGTTCTTTACGATTGCAGTTTTGTATCGTATTATGGTTCCAATTGCAATTTGAAATGTTGTGCAGCTCTGTTGTATTTTCTACAATATGAATTCCTTTTTATTCCAATGTAGACCTCAGAAAATATTTACCAACTAAATTCAGTCGTAAACTCTTATTATGCAGAATATTGAACCACTTTGTCATTCTACTTCAAGTGTAACAAGTTGATATTAGCCGGGCTATCTGATCTGGTAGCTAGCCTAAAGCTAGCTGCCTGACAGTTGCTTTTAGCTTTTAGCTTGTACTTCAGCAGTAATAATGTACTTCTACTAATGATGAACGTTTCTGTGTTAATACTATGCTAAACCAGAGAAATGCAGCCTCCTGGGGGACGTTAATGCGCTGGTTTGTACACTATTAGGAAAACTTTAAAAATGGAGTGAGGGATTTCTCGCTAGGATATCAATTATTTTTGATATCCTTGTATATTTGTGGGAAAAACAATGGTGGACTCTTTGTTAAGAACAATTATTGCCCCGCTTTGGATAGGAGTATTATTGTCACTTCCGGTGCACGACACTATTTTCACTATTGAGCGAACTGGGTTGTATGAATTAAGCCTTAATAAGACTGATGGGTGGCTCTCCTTTAGTTTCCATACTTGGTCTGTCTGTAATTTCTGCAACCAGACATATTTCCTAACAGCCAAACTTTTCTCTTGTCTCAGCATTGGAAAGATATAGTAGACAACTTTCATTCAGCTGGTGGCAGTGCGCAGCAACAAGCAGGGGAGGGGCAATGCTGTTAATCAATGCTCCGTACGGAAAACACTGGTCACTCCTGCGCTTCCTCTAGCATGTTATTAAGATGACTTTTTACACTCCGATTGTACCTTGATACTGGAAACCAGTCCATGCCTAGCTTCTGATTGTTTCTGATTATCATTTCTTTGCTTTCAAATACTGGTCTTTATGCAGTGTTCAGCATCCCTCCTGTCCCTTCCTGCCGCCTCCCGAGCAGAACCGGCGCGCAGTCCCACCGGTACGCCTCAGCAGGCGGCTAAAAGCGTAATCGGACCTGCGTGCGGTCGGCGTGCGTGGACGGGCTTCACTCACATTGAACTCTGGGAGCGCTCTGTCACACTTAGAGCCACCTCGACTGACAGCAAGCCTTCCATTTCTATGCAAACGACAAAAGGAGGTGTTTATCCGCAGCCATCCTCTGCATCTGCCAGTCTCCACTTCTCCTTTCACAACTTGTACTACCAGGCAGCTTCTCCTGAAACCTCACTGGGTTCAAATGTAGGGGACACTGAAAGAGAGTCCCACTTCTCTTTAGATTGACACTAAACAACCTGCTGGAGACACTATGTGTTGGCCGTCGCTCCTTCAGGCTGGTGCCAACAGGATCGCTGGTATCTACTTCCAATTTCTCACATTGTCATTTATGTTAGATTAAAGGAGTCATTGCTGCTGGGGCGTACCCATCGGGCCGCTGGAGAAGCAGAAGGGCAGGACAGATGATGCTGGTCTTTGAGGAACAGTGGACTGGAATATATATTTTTTTTAATTTTGATTTTTTAGCGGCTGCAGTAGGAGGAGGAGATGGGGAAGGGGGTCCGAGGGAGGTCCCTGTATGTGTCTGTGCACTGTTTATGGGTCACATCGGGTACATCTCTTTAAAAACCAAAAACATTTTTTTTTTTTTTCTTTTTATCATCAAGATTTTCACAAAAACTAGAAACTACAAAAAAAGAAGAAAAAAAAGCTGCGCACTCAGAAGCTGAGACGCACCTCAAGTTTGGTACCAAGTCTTAAAAAAAATACTGAAAAAAACTTTGGGGATTTGCCCTCTTCCAGAGTCGCCTTGGACGTGCGTCGTTCAACAAAAAAAAACAAAAAAAACAAAAACAATCACTTTTGCCTGTGCTGTTTGTTCGTGAGATTGTTCCTGAAAACCTGCATTAATGAACTCCACACTGGACTTTAATCATGGAGCTGGTGTTGAAGTTGAGGGGTGGGGGAAGGTGGGTCAGGGGGTCGACTCTCAGATGTGGATTTCTCGGCGCAGCACCAGCACTGAGAGCCTCTCTCCCACATCCTCATCTGCACTCTTATCTACCTGTAAAGTGTTGGAAATCGGATGCTCTCCCTACTTTTTACATGTTTCTTTTATTATTATTATTATTATTAATTTTGAAGGCAACTGGAGCTCGAGTAAAACCTGCTTCATAATCACAGATCAGACATGAGTCTGAGAAGGGACCCAAGAAATCAAAGGACTGGGTTGAATATGCACATGCTAGCTCATACACAGTATACAACCAAGAGTACATAATGGATGTGTGTGGCTAGACTTGACCTGTTTTCCCACTTTTACTCCCTTTGCTTTATCCCTTCCCATTTGTTTCCCAGACGACGAGATCATAAACATATCAGAGTAATACAGAATAATGAGAACAAATACTTGAATCAAAAAAGAAGCGCCAATAATGTAATGTGAACACTTTTTTCTTTTTTATTCGTCTGATTCATACACTTCAGAGATTTTGACAGCGTCTGTTCAGAGTTACTAAAATTTGAAATGTCTGAAAACAAAGATTGATTATTAAGTCAAATTTTTACATCTTATCAGAGTGTTTGCACAAGGCTGCTTGTACTGTATGAATGAATGACTGTCAGGTGTAAAAACATGTACAGGTGCATTTTGGTACACTGGAAGGACATCAAAACTACATCGAACACAGTTTTATTGTGCGGTGATCATTTTTATTTGTTTATTTCTGGTAATTTTGATGATTGTTTTTAGGTGCACACTTTGACTAGGCCCTTTCAAGGTCCTCCCAAGATTATTGTCTTGAACACAAATCCACCCTATGTTGTTCGCTGAAGTTCCGAAGCCTTAGAAATATCTGTGTCCCTTTCCAGACTGTTAGTTTGAGGTCTTTTTAGCCTGTTACTCTCAGAAAGGTACTGGCTAAGTATATTTGAACTCAGCTTTCCAAAAAGATGGTTATTAACAGTCATTATTTGAGAGAGGGGGTGATTACTTTTTCACATATACTCAAGATTTGAAAACAGCTTTTGTATTTCTTCAGTTTACGTTTGTCACTTTGAAAGTTGAGTGGAAGGAAAAAGTACAAAATCAATAGGGAGAATTCCCTGTTACTCATAATGATCTAAATTAACAGAAATAAGCGCCAAACGCATAAATTTGTTATTTTCACTTCTTTAATTGTAAACAGAAATAAACTTTTTGATGCCATTCTGATTTATTAAGATGCACCTGTATGAGAGCTTGTGATTACTGCGGAGGACGTCCTCCGCCTCGTATTTCTTTTCATTTCAGTATACTTTTTTTTTTTGCTTGTCAGAAACTATATTGTAATGTTGTAACTAGCCTCTAGCGTTGCACTGAGTGTCGGCCTCGCCCCTCGCCCAGCTACATGAACAACATGATACAAGTACTGAAGGGGAGACGGGGGGACAGTTCACGTGTAAATGTTTACTCAAGGACTAAAATAAGTGTGTGTGTGTTTTGTTTTATTTTTTCTTATGTAATGTTTTATCTACCTTAGTGGCTTTCATTGTGGAATAATCCAAGAAAGTATGAATCATAATTGAGTATTGCACCATTTTTCAGACTGTAAACTTTAAAAAGAAAAAAAAATCATATATGAAAAAAAAAATAAAAAAAATACAGCAAAAAAAAAAGAAAGAAAAAAAAAGTATTTTACAGACCTGTGGCCATAGATTGGAGGTAGAGGGACTTTAACTCTCCCGAATCTGAGCAAACGGAGAGTGAAGAGCGAGACATCAGACCGAGCCTTGGCTTCTAGGGCTCACCTCAGAGGTGCCTACCTTTCTGTTTCTTTTATTTTGTTTTAAATCCTGTCATCTTTTGTTTCTCTTTTCCTGCAAGGCCACTGACAGTTTACAGTTTTATTTCTTCAGCAAAACAAAGGAGGAATCAAACCACACGAATGTTGGAAGAAGAAAGCAAAAGGACAAATGCTTCCATTTTAAAAAAGAAAAAAAAAACACTTTACACAAATGAAGATTTCCTGTGCTACTTTCAGAACTCTGGGATTGAACAGTGTTGTCTTGTTCTGTTAACCTTCTTCCTTTTGTGTTGATGTCGATTTCATGAACTTATCTGTTGTTGTTTTTTTTATGTTGATTATGTGTTATGTTTTTTTCCTTTGTAGAAAAAGAAAAGGAAAAAAAAAGGCTCACTATCTTGCACACACACGATTAAAGTGGATCTTGTCTCAGGAAAGCCAGGGTTCCAGAGTACCAACTCCACGCCATTTTAATGTACATTTTTATGTATGATGAGTTTTAAAAAAAAAAAAGAAGAAAAAAAATGACAGAATTTTAAGCACTGAAAGTTATGGATTTCAGAAGAAAATACCTTTTCTTTTTTTTGTTTCTAAATCCGTAGCAGTTACATAATAACCAAATAATGGACTTTTAAACAAAAATGGAGTGCTTTATAATATAAATCTATATATTAAAATTGCTTTACTTTTAAAAAAACAAAAGTGGTCAATGAGTTTGTTTAAAAAAAAGACAAAAAAAATATGGTGAATAACATGCAAATGCTGTATGTTTGAATCTTTGTTGTGTTTTTCTTAATGAGGTCCCGTCCTGACTGAATCAGGAACATTGTGCATTAATCTTTCTGTCTCTCGTTCTCCCGCTGCGGGTATTATTATTATTAATAGATTAATCAGACTTGTTTTGGAGCATTTTTGTTTCAGATCTTTTTGGAGGATGTAATGTGAAACATGAGCTGGTTGTAAAAGGATCATGAATCTATGCACAAGTGTTGGGTGGGGCAGAAGGTAAGATTTTATGGCCCGCTTCTTCTAAGTGGCTGTTTTATTGCAGGGGTTCTGATGTGTTTTTATGTGTTTTAGTTGTTCTCTAAGGGGACAAACGGATGGGCGGGGTGAAGCCCACCACCTCCAGCTTCCCCCCTGGTCCCTCTTCAGATTGACCTAGCGCTACATCGCCATGCTGTGTATTCCTAAACCAATGAGCATCTCACACTTTAGCACTGTGGGATTCTAGCCTGTCACCCTCACGGGTTTTTGATCTTTGTTTCCTTTCCTCAGTTTTGTGTTATGGAGGGTGGGATTAGGGCTGCTTTTTTTTTTTTTTTTTTTGCCTTTTTTTTTAAAAATAAGTAAAATGTTGTTACTGAGAGTTAATGAGAAGTCAGTGGCTTGTAATGTTTTATTTTTGTTTTCTCTGTATATCTTTCTCCTCATAGAATGTGATTGTTAAATGACATGCACCGAAACAAATGTTTTCATGAACTATGGAGCTTCTTTCAAATATTAATAAAATAGCATTTTTTTTCTTGTCCGTTTGGCTGTCCTTGTTTTTATTGATCGTGTCGACGTCACTTCCTGCCGGTGTGTTGCCGAAGTTCACACTCTGACGGCCAGCTGTCGGGGACAGGCGTAGTAGTTGTCCTGTGGCTGCCGGATGTTTGGGTTGGCGTAAACTGGGAAGTTGACTTCCTCCGGTTGCGGAGAGGCTTCCTGGGTTATTTTGGGGCTTCCTGCGCTCTGCTGCTTCCTGCTCATTTCCTCATAGATGGGAGAATGAGGCTGCGGTGGGCGATGTTGCCTTAATCTTACCTACAAAACAAATATATCTTCAGAAATTGTATATCATCAAGCTGCTTGAAAGATATGCCAGAAAGAAGCCTGTTCTGTTCTACCGTCACAAACGCAAAACTTAATCGTGTTCGATCAGATCAGACTGAGATTGAGCTTCTGAAAATCTGTTGTTTTCCACCAGAAAACAAAAAAGGATAACTTCTCCTTACTTAGAAATTATATGGGTTTTGCAACTGAAGTGCTAATCAAATTGTGTTTTATTTTGGTTCTGTTGGTTTTTTCTCAATTTCAACAGTTGGGGAAAGTGAAGAATCATTTCTGAGATGAAATAAGCATCAAGTTTTGTTAAAGAAGTTGCAGCCAAAAGGAATAAAAATCAGAATATATGAACTGTTTGTTCCATCAACCAGGCTTCAATCCTTAAAACTACATTTTCTGTAAAATATTGCGTATTTTTAATTGCTTAGCATTTTCTGGAAATAAAATATATTAGTATTGTAGTTTGTTTCTTTTTTAACTTTGTGATAATTTGAGAATCTTTTTTATATTATAGTCAGTCATCTTTAGCTGCTGTAAATAAGATAAGTATTTAACTCCCTTAAACATCTGTAGAGATTTATGTTTGGAAAACAGATGAGAGAGAATATCTATTTGATAATTTTGCATCTGAAAGAAAAAGAATAACTACTCACACATTTCTCCATGGCCAATAGGCTCACTGTCAGCAGGAGAAGGCCTGCTGCTGCAGAGATGGTGAGGAGCAGAGGGATGTAACCATGAGAGCATCCACATGACCTCCCTGTACCAGAAACACATCATTGTTACAATAAATCTGTCAACCTATTTAATTTAAGCTGCCTAGAGCTGCACACCTTCCCCTTCCACCAGCAGGAAGAACCTCTGTGCCCCGAGGATGACCTGATCTGAGCTGTTCTTCTGTCTGTAACTCAGCTCCCACATGTAAAGTCCCGTATCACTCAGCTGCAGGTGAGAGATGCTAACGTTGATCCTTGGCGAGTTCAGCCCCCCGCTGAGCTGCAGACGGGCCCCGCGCTCTGGGTCCTTCCTGACTGTGCTGCCCTCGGCCACAGAGAGCAGGGTGGTCTGGCTCTGGGGGCCGCGGTGGTACAGATGGAGTCCTACCAGATGACCCCGTTCCTGCTGAGGGGTGCAGGAGAAAACCAGAGACTGGTCCTCTGCCAGCTGCTGAAAGATCACCTCTGCAAAGGCTGGAAGAAAAAGTAACAAGTGTCAGCTGCTGGTAAAATACAAACAAATTTCCGTCAGTTAGTTCATTAATTTAGATCATGGTTCCAACAGTAGCAAAGAGTGTCCACCTGTGTGTGTTTTAATCTTAGTGTAGTTCCAAGGAGCAGCAGAGGAAGCCCATGTTCTGTTTAGAGAATATACAGATAGGTGGACTTTTAAAAATCTTTTTGCAATTTGCTACAAGCCGTGTAGAGGACACAGAAAACAAAGGGTGGTCTGGCCAGATGATGAGATTAAAATGGACATTTTGGACCCACACACTTGGTAATACATATATTTAGCTGTTTGCTGCTGCATATGGTATACATATGTAGCAGAAAATACTAATACTGTACACAGAAGGGACAGAGGAGACGGTGGAACGCATAGCAGGACAATCCTGGAAGACAACTTGCAAAAACCTTAAGATTGGGATAGAAGTTGACCTTCCAGAAGGTCAATGACTATTAAGATACAGCTGGAGTTACAGTTTAAATCAAAGCATCTTCATGTGTTAAAATGGCCTAGTCAAATCCGGTACTGAATCAATTAGAGAATCTGTGAAAATTCCTCTTTACTGATGCTTTTTATCCAATCTGACTGAACTTGAACTACTGAGAAAAAAGATTGAATGAAAATGTTAGGGTCTATAATGGATAATCATAAGTGCTTCATTGCTGGAGTCAAAACACTTGATTATCAAGAGGGATGTAAAAAATTTTTGACGTTTTAAAGTATAAACAAAAGCAGATGTAATCACTTTTGTACAATCTTATTAAGTTGTTATAATTTTAAATCAGAAACAAACTTCGTTACTAAATGAGAAACAAACAAAAACTAAATGTGCCAGGGGCTTGACCATTGAGCCTGACTCATATTTATTAAAACAAAGTTTAAATAACTTTACTTAGTGATTTCTGTGTGGAAAGTGGAAATGACGTACCTTCAAAGAGCTGAATAAGGAGGAGAAGAAACTGTAGATGTGTCTTCATGGTGTCAGCATTTAAAGAAAACCTGACAAATATTCTAGAGTCGGGTCATAACGTAGTCGTTCCGCCGCTCTGCTTTCTGCTGCGAGGCGTTTGGGACAACCGTTTGGTTTTTATTGTTCTTCACCCTGAAGAACAGGAAGACAGCCTCAAAGCAAGAGCAGCTGTTAGAACACAGTGGTTGGTCTGAACACAGCGAGGCAGCAGATGAAAGGTCTGAAATGATGCGCAGAAACAGGGTGGGACACCACAGAGTTTAAGAAACTACTTCTACTTCTACAGGAGAAAAATACTAAAGGCATCTTTTTTTCATTTCTGACCTCACTAAATAAAAAGAGAACTAATTTTCTTCCAGCTGGGGAACCGTCCTGCTTGTACCTTTGATTGGCCCGTTTTTTTTTTTTTTTGCTTGTTTGGGGGTTTTTTTATGATCAAATGGTTGTTAATGTAAGTGTGGAAAATGTAGTTCAAACGTGGTACCAAACTGATGCTTTACTGCCATCTTCTGGGTCAAACCTTCAACACACCTCTGATACATATTTAAAAACAACAGGATTCTGCAAAAAAAAAATAATTAATTAATTAAATAATATATCCTTAAGACTTGGTTCCCCAATGCTCCAGAATCTAATTAACATTATTCTGGTTTGATTTCATGTTTTCTACATGAGAGGATTCAATTCAAGTTTCAGTGAGAAATTCTTATTGTATTCAGAAACATCTTTTCTCTCCTAATGGCTCCTTGTTTTGACTGACATTGCTCTGAATGTTGTACAGACGTTTTGGTTTTGGTCCATTATTCTGCTGAAGTTGCTACTGTTTTATCGCTTTGATCCAAAATATACTTTTGCCTTCAGATTTTGACCTTTTTAACTTTATATCTACATTTTCTCTTTTATTTGCTTATTTTATCATTTTATCTGACTTTTCATTTCCTACTATTCTGACATGGATATTTTAAGCACATGGTCTTAAATGACTTAAAAAAGAATTATTATTCTTCTATAGTGTTTTCTGGCAGGTTTACATACTTTGTGTATTACCGCCATCAACTGGATGGAGATGTAATTCAGAAATTATTTTGTTTTTCTATATATCTTCAAACCTGAACAAAGGATGTGTAAATTTTCCGTTTTTAAAGTGAGTCTGGGTGTTAAGTGTGAAAGCAGCTAATTAGGAGTAATTCAGCACAGCTGTGCTCAGCTGGGATTTAAATATCAACAACACTATGCTGCTTGGTTCACTGTCTTGTGGGTCAATCAGTAGCACTTGCAGTCTGAACCTGTTTGCTAAACTGGTTGGAGGTCCTCATGGATATGTTTTGGTGTAACCTCCTTTTAGGGCTCATGTTTTCTGGAGTCTGTCCTCATTTAGCGCTGGTTATTAAATCCTCGCTGTACGGGTCGTATTCCTCTCTTCCCAGGCCTCGGCCGCAGCAGACTCTCGCCATGGTTCAACAGGAGCAGCACCAGCCAGAGCCCGTCAACACTGTCAGTGTGATCTGCCACCCTGACTCTCTAGAAGTGGTGATTGCTGCTGATATGTTTGCAGTTGGTGCTCCGGTGGACAATCGGGAGCTGCGTCTTGGTGTGGAGGACAATGAGTTCTGCAGAGCTACAGCTACTTCTGCAGAGGAGTACAAGATTGTTGTTGGGCTGGATGACTGTGGCACCAAACACTGGGTAACTCGACCTACTCTGCTGCTGGTTATTTCACTATGTACATCCTGCTTCTAAACTTGCTGCTCTTAAAGATGACTAAGGACTCCCTTGTCTACACAAACCTCCTTGTTTACTCTCCTCTGGCGTCCCCTAGTGGGGTAGTTCACATGGATGAGGCAGTAATCCCAGTTGAATGCCATTATGAAAGGTCTGCCTCTCGTTTACTATTGAACGTTTAAATTATTGAAAAGCTGTTTTTTTACTTGTAAAGTATCTGCTTTGATAGGAAGTATGGTGTATCCAGCTCTTCACTCATGCCAACATGGATTCCTTTCACGTCTATCCAAGCTGGAGTGGAAACTCTACACTTTAGCTTGAAGCTAATGAATGGTGTGTTCAGTTCTTCCCTCAGCTCTCGGGGCTTAATTCCAGCTCATCCCCCATATTCTCTTCTCCAGATGACTGGATGCATGAAAGGGGTGCCAGTGTGTTTTTCCTCGGTGAGCCAATCAACCTTGAGGCCTCCGTGAGGATTGGTCACCACATGGGTCTCAGAGTGTTTCTGAGCAGCTGTGTCGCCACACTCCAACCAGCTCTAAACTCTGATCCTAAATACATCTTCATTGATAATGGGTGAGAAACTGAAGCTTCTACGTGCCAAAGTACCTGCTCTCGCATAACTAAAGTGAGTTTACCAAACATGTACCCATCAATACATGGTGTCTGGACCTTCTTTGTCTTTGTAGATGCTTGGTTGACTCTCAGCTTCCAAACTCAAGGGCACATTTCTTGCCCAGGACCAGAGGTGACAAGCTGCAGTTAACCATTGATGCCTTCAAGTTCCACAATGATGACCGAGGACAGGTGAGGATGTATTCCTCTACCTTGGCACGCATCTTCAGATTGGTTCTCACTGTCTTTCTCTTTAGCTCTACATTACATGCCATCTAACTGCTGTGCCAGTAAATGATGCTGAAGCGCCAAACAAGGCCTGCTCTTTCCAGAATGGAAGGTGAGTGGAATTGGTAAATGAGTTGGCAGTGTGACATGAGTGAGGCTGAATCTTCCCCTCAGATGGCGGTCAGCTGATGGCAATGACTACTTGTGTGGATATTGCAAAGCCCAAAATAAAGTGCCTGGCATTCCTGGGATGGTTGGTCCTCATGGTTTTGGGAAGGTGGCTGCTGCTGAATCCATGTGGCGGAGTGGGCTGAAGACCAGCAAGGGTAAAGACTCTCTCCCTCATGTCTGTTTGCATTGAAATGGTTTCTGGAAAAAAAAAATATTTTTCAGCTTTGTGGGAGCAAGAGGCCAAATTGGGTCCCCTGACTATCCTGCCATCAAGTAAAAGTGTACGTCTTCCTTTTGAGGAGCTCCCTAGTGCCATCCAGAAACTTTACAGACCAACACTGTATGGCAGCCACTGGAGAAGTGGAACCTACAAAACTGGTGGGTTTAAGTGAATATTTAAAAGGCATAACTTGATCATGTTGGTGAAATGGTGTCTGTCTTCCAGATCTGGGGAGGGGACAGCTTCATGAGCGCTCGATCTCTGAACTAGATGCTGAAAATGAAACTGGACTGAAAGGTACGGTCTTAAAATCTTGCTGAGTTTAAGTTGGCCCTATAATTACTTTATGTATCTTTCAGGTGACTTTCAGGAAGCTGGACAACATGATGAAGCAACCAACAAGTTCACACTGAAATCCTTTGACGTGTCAATGGCCAACAACACCAAATCTGGTTACACCAGCAGCACATCTAAAGTGGAGGCTACAGTGAAGAATGCTACTGAAACTGACCTTTCTGATCTATATGAATCAAAGAAATAAAATATTTGTCACAGAGTTTTTCCTCTGTAGAGTTGAGAAATCCTACCTGGAGTCAAACTTTTGTAATTGACATTTGTGCTTTGAACACATCTAGTAAGTTTCCATGGTTATAAGAAACTATCTGAGCCAATTGTCATAGTTGAGTTGAAATTTTTGATTTGGGGCTTTACCCTCCTGCAGTTTTCTGAAATTCCAGCAGAAGGAGCTGTACATATCAGATGAGGCATCTGTATCTTTTGGCATTGGAGAACCTGTGAGAATGAGATATTCAAAGATCAAAATATTGGTGTGAAATGGTATATCAAATGTCTCATTTAAACTGTGAAGCATCTGTGACTAATGTACTGCGCCTGAAAACTTTACTGTCATCACTCAAACACCTGAAACTAATACACTAATTGATTGGTTCAGAATATTGACTGAACCTAAACACTCAATTTCAGTCATGTCAGTGCTCCACTTGGCCTGGGAGTTATGACTTCAACTAATGCTTTCCTTTCTGATTAAATTACCACATGAGAGGATTTTAATATACTTGGGGAAGGTACATGAAAAACGTATGTGCCTTCCCTAAGTACAAAACATCCAATGTCGGAGTATTAAACATGTTTATCATTCAGATTTTCAAATCTACAGGTTGAATCAATTTTTTAAATCTGATTAAACCTGTAGAAGACAAGTGACTTTCTCCAGTTTATAAAGATCTATAATAAGTAACATGAATTCCTATAAGAACATTAGGGTGTTAAACCTGATGAGGAAGAACAGATTTTGAAACGACAGCTGTACCTGGTTAACATTATATCTAGACTGCAATGTTAACACACCCTAATGACAAAAGTCTGAGCTGCTCAGCAACAACACCAACCAAAACATGAGTATTTCTTCCCTCAAAAGTCACCAACATCAAAACAAACGTTTTAGGGAAAAATTTCTACATTTAACACTTTGGAATAAATCAAGAATCAGAACCATTGGCACTAAAAACTGAGCAATGCTTTAAGCAGATTTCAAAGAGTTACACAAAATTGTGCCTTTCCCAGAGTTTGCCAAGAGTAAACCGGTCTACAGCAGATGCCATCTCCACCCTGCTCTAACACACCTGAGAGAACAAAACCTCTATTTGACTTTGTATTTGACTTCAGATAAGATACAGAGAAACATAGTCTAATCAAACCAGCTTACTGATAAAATGGATTTGGATCCAGGAATGTACATGTGGATTTTAAGACAGCTTACACCACCCTTTTCATCGTATGTTCACATTCACACTGTCTGGAAATGATTGAGACACATGGAACCAAGTAGCCCACTACTGCAGCATTAAACTGCTTTTAGCCGAAGAATGTTGGCGTTTATATAAAGTATGATTATGCTTTGATTATTTGTTAGAATATTTATTTATTATAAACTGATTCTAAATGTAATGTGAATTATTCCTTAACAAAAAGATTGCTGAAAAAACTTCTGTTATTTCAACAATTATTCTTCTTGTATAAGAATAATTGCATTATTCTTATACAATCTTTCTAGTTGTATAAGAAGAATAGATTCATTAGCAGATGTTGTGCAGAGTTAAGCTGCCTTGTTACTTTTTTTTTATAATCACTGCTCAGTTTCTATTGCTGTAGAATTGAAACCAGTTGTAAGACTGTCACGGAACAGTAATCTGATGCTGCACCATGTACCAAAAGCCACACCCACTGAAAGCATAAAAACAGGAAAGGGTTTTTTTCATCAAGCAAACCACAAAAAATCTAAGCCGTGGGGGAGTTGGAAACAGTTAGACTGCAAGATTATCTAGCACTGGTAAGTACAATGAATTTATCAAAAATCTTTTTACAACAAAAAGAGGAAAATCAGTTTTAATGTATTCAAGTTATACACCTAAAAAAGTACTTTAGGTTTTTTGTTGTATGTTTCAAATGGTAATAAAACCAAGAAAAGGAAGAGGATGCATAAAGAAAGAAACAAAAAAACAACAACAATGTGAAGTTTGATTATTACAGAAAGACTCCTCTTTTTAGACTTAGAACCTAGATGCAGTTTTACTATTGCCAGTTCATGTATATTTGCCATTACTTGACATGAAACCACATCAACTTTTGAGGATAAGGAGAAACGTACAACTAAAATATAAAGTGCGTAGAGTTCAGTGAGCCAGATTATGAGGAAATTAAGGTTTTCTTTTGTTATTCAGCATTTCCTGTTTTTAAAGAGTTTTACAATTGTGTAATAAACATTTATTGCATTTGAAGAGATTTTATGATTACAAAGTGCTGTTACTGGCTTCCTTCTCTCTGTAATTTCTTTCTTACAACCTGCTATCCGGTTGTGTGTGTGGGTGTGTGTGTGGGTGTGTATATATATATAAACTCCTTCTGAGGAGTACCACATAGACGTATATACAGATAGATCAGAGGCATTGTCTGTAAATATTATGATTTCATCATCAGACAATTACGGCTGAATTACTGATGACAGTGACATTGGTCCATGTCTTAAGCTGAAGAGGGTGAGTTCATACAATACTATTACCATGTAAGCCAATGTGACTACGTGATTTTGTGTATGTATGGTATATATATATATATATATATATATATA
>CAEFZY010052277.1:0-21253 GCA_903066815.1 Brachyrhaphis roseni
AATAAAACCAACATTATATACTATTCATATACCTACCATCAGCACTAAATGCTGCAGAGGATTTCTCTCCAAATTTCTAAATCCCGTGCGTAAGCGTTTTGCTTTCTTGCGCCTTGTTTGCTCTCCTGTGCTATTCAAAATTCAGTGTCCTGTGCAATAGCTTTCTGAAAATCAATTTTGTCCTCCTCTCTAGCCTTGTCTGTTTTGTCCAAAAACAACTTCCAAACATGAATGGAAACTTGACCAATTCCCTGAGCTTGCGCTAATGTCAGAATCAGTTGTACAATACACCATCTGAAAGAAAAAAATACTTTTGATGCAAACTGCAAGTACCACATGATATACCATTAAATCAACTGTGAATTTTAATTCAAGCATTTAAGATATGAATAAAACCAACATTATATACTATTCATATACCTACCATCAGCACTAAATGCTGCAGAGGATTTCTCTCCAAATTTCTAAATCCCGTGCGTAAGCGTTTTGCTTTCTTGCGCCTTGTTTGCTCTCCTGTGCTATTCAAAATTCAGTGTCCTGTGCAATAGCTTTCTGAAAATCAATTTTGTCCTCCTCTCTAGCCTTGTCTGTTTTGTCCAAAAACAACTTCCAAACATGAATGGAAACTTGACCAATTCCCTGAGCTTGCGCTAATGTCAGAATCAGTTGTACAATACACCATCTGAAAGAAAAAAATACTTTTGATGCAAACTGCAAGTACCACATGATATACCATTAAATCAACTGAGAATTTTAATTCAAGCATATAAGATATGAATAAAACCAACATTATATACTATTCATATACCTACCTGTGAAGTACTGACAAGGACCTGGTGTTTCCAATCTACCTTACTGGGAAGGTCCATGGTTGAGAAGGAGGGGAGATGTTTTTTTTTATTTTTGTGTGGTACCAGCTTGTTTTGTTATGAAATTGTTAGTTGTAATTTTGTAAATATTTGTTTAGGTATATTGTTTAGCACTAATGTTCTTTTTCTTCTACCTGGAAATGTAATTGTCTCCGCCCCTTAATTAGGGCTGGCCATGCTTTAAAAGCCAGGTGGTTTGAATCAGTCGGTGTGCTCCCTCCTGTTGTTTGGAATGCTGTCAGGCTGTGTATCTATGCTGTTTGAAGAACAATATAAAGAAAAGAAAAGAAAAATCTCTGGATCCTGTCTGTTTTTGCATCACCCACCAACATTACCATTAGCACTAAATGCTGCAGAAGACTTCATAATTTTTCATTCTTCCTTTGCATCTGAGTGATCCCTTTTCACTTTGGTCAGCTCTTCCAACAAAAATTGACTCTGTTGTCTAACGCCTTCTTCTGGCGATCTTTTTGGCCCAGGAGATCCAAACTCCTCTGGAAAGCTTTGCAAGAAGCTTTATAAATATCTTCTGTGCTAGCAGCAGGATCAGTGCAAAGGTACTGCAAATAAAAAGCAAATTTCACTACTACACATACATAACAAAGAAAAATAATTAAGTACCAAAGACATGTTTGTAATTTCTATTTACATCAATACAAATAAACTCTTCACCAAAACCTATGCCACCTGAACAACATAGACCAAACAAAATCCTGCCAATACAATTTTAATAATAAACACTTAAAACAACATAGACCATTTAAGAATATGATTTATATATATATATATATAAGTTAATATATTTGCTGTGAATTATGTCGAGCTTCGCATTGCGCTCCAGAAAACTGCAAACATCGAGACTGATATGAGCAGCGCAATAAACGTGAAAACAGCCTCGAATGAACTCGCCCATAAAGTTGTGCGACTAAACGTCATTATTATTAATAATATTAAAATAAGTGTCACAAATCTGTGTAGCCATCTGAGCTGTGGAGCCACAGTTGGAGTGCTGTGCCCTGCGCTCTGATACCAAAGACCAGAGTCGTAACACAGAACCTGGAGGCTGGGGCGGGGGGAAAGGGGTCTAAAATCCTATTTAGTGTTTTCCAGACAATAAAAACATGCACAAATTACTAAAGTTTTTTTGTACTGTTGTAACCATTAAACAATGTCCCCTTCAGTTCAACCTTATAAGTGGAGACACATTGTTGATGTTACCATTATAAAATAACTTGCAATTAAGTATTGGCAAAGATCAATATAATTTTCACAGGTGACAGAGTGGTGTTGTCAGCAGCTGCTGAAAGTAACTAAAACAATTACTTTTAATGTAACTTAGTTACTTTCCAAATCAAGTAATCAATAATCTAACTAAGCTACTTTTTCAAGGAGTAATCAGTAATCTGATTAAAGTTACTTTTTCAAAAATAACTATACCATCACTGTGCTTTTCCCACTGTTTGGGTTGTCTATATGTTTTTTAGTCTCATACTGTGTCTTCAGTTTCTGCTGGGGCTCCTTCTTCTGTCTCCTGGCTCCAATTCCCTCAGCTTGATATCCAGGAAGCACTCCTTGCCTTTCAGCCATATACTAGCCAGATTAATACTGCACTAGTTAAGCGTTGATCCGTTGCTGCTTAGTTATGACCCGCGTTGTACCTGTTGATCGTCTGTAAAGTCAATCCCAAAGATCTTCTTGTTGTCCAAATTTGTGCCAGTCAGATGAACTATTTGTGAACAAATCCGTTTATTCAATGATGCACGGCAACCAACCCTGTGGTAAGGTCCATTGCCCAGTCTTGACCGGTCCGCGGTAATAAAAAGGTTGGAGACCACTTTAATGGACAAGAACCCTGTTGTGCATCAGATGAACACAAGAGGGCGCCAAAGGATCACTAATCACTCAAAAGGTGGAAGTTTGTCATTGGAAGAGCTCCCAAAGTGCAGAGTTCTTCATCATTTTGTACTGTCAGCAGCAAAGATTCCAGCATGAGATTGAAGCTCTATCACACAACTCTAAAGTGAGCCGTACGAACTCTATCTATGTGTTGGAAAGGGTAATGGTTTTGTGTTCTTCTTTAATATTACTTTACATATTGCTCGAGTAGTTTAGATTTTTATTTTTAAAATTGTTTTCATTAGTCTGACTCTTCAGTTAACTATTTGTTGTGCACCCATTTAGTTAACTTTATGTGTCAGTCCTTTGTATTTTTTGTTAATTGCAAAAAATTAATTTCTTCCTTTTGAGTTACCAGTTTCCTCTGGAATGGCTGCTGAAAATCATATAGATGAGCTCCAGCTGGTTGAGGTCCATACATGGCTGTCAAACTTCCTCAACTTCCATCTGTTTGCCAGGCGCAGGGGAAATTTGGTCTTTAGTTTAATTTTACCATTTATTTAATGTTTCTTCTTTTTGAAAGTTAGTTTAATTCTAATATTTATTTAATTTGTAGATTTAGTAATATGCTGACCAGTATTTGTTTATGTTTTTGTGTGTTTAATTACCCCCTTGTGTGTGTTAGTGGTCTGATCAGCTACTAATTAAGTTCCCCTCATGTCTTGTTAGGTCAGGTGGGCTTGAGTTTGTTGTGTTACTACCTGAGTTGTACTTTGTTATGTTGACCCCAGTTTTGGGCCCAATTTATCATTTTTGGATTTTTTTTGTAATAAATTAAGACTGTATTTTGGAATTTTTTCAGTGTCTCGCTGGCTGGTCTATTTTTGCCTTCCAAAACCCTGTTTTGGAAGATAAAATTTTAAGAGTTGGAGGCCGGCTTCATAGAAGTGCAGTGCCAGAGGAAGTAAAACATCCGATAATTCTGGCCAAAGAACACTCCAAGTTAATCCTCAGGCATTTTCATCAAGTTCTTGGACATGCAGGACGGGCACACACACTGTCTGCTATAAGAAAAAAGTTCTGAATTACGAAGGGAAATTCTGCTGTGAGACAGGTTATTGGAGAGTGCAGCATCTGAAGGCGGTCGATCCTTAATGCAAAAAAATGGCTGACTTACCTGTTGCAAGGACTCTCCCAGACCATCCCCCCTTTTTTAATACTGGGGTTGATTATTTCGGGCCATTTGAAATTAAAAGAGGAAGAACACGCTGCAGGAGATATGGTGTCTTGTTTACCTGCCTGGCAAGTCGAGCCATCCATTTGGAGATTGCAGCTACATTTGATACAGATTCTTGCATCAATGCATTGAGGAGATTTATCAGCAGAAGAGGACAAGTTAAACAGTTATGGTCTGATAACGGAACAAACTTTGTTGGTGCTGAAAGAGAACTGAAAGAAGCACTTGTTAATCATTGGCTGATGCTCATTCTATGTCATAGCACGGCTACCACATCCGTGGCCGTCTCACAAACACAAGCTAATGTACATGCATTAGTAAACACATGCTAATGTAGTGCCAGACTACGTTGTGGACTAGCAGACCAGCAGAAAGTTTTCGCATCAACAACCGAAAAAGAATGGTTCTCCATTGGCAGTGGGGGATCTGAACTGGTTAAAAAGCGCAACATTGTAAACAGAGTCAGAAATTGTAGCTAAGAGAATGACAGTATATTTTCTGTATAGTAAACTAAGGTTAGAAAAAGCAGTGTATGTTTTGTCTGAGGTCTAAGGGGAGCAGCTGGGTCGACACTACTATGGTGGTCCACTGTTTTTATGTATTTCTGCTGAGTCGTTTCGCAAACACTGTTAGCAAGTCAACGCTAGCAGCAGTAAGACATTTTACCGTTAGAAGACGGAATAACATAAACTTAAAACTAAAGAAGTATCAAGGTTAGAAGTGAAAATGACCAGCTGTATAAATAAGTCTTTCGCTGAGTTTTATAAAAAAAAAAAAAACACCGTTAAGCTCAGCTTGTGAGCTAACATTAACCAGTCAGCACTGTGCTCCTGCTAAATGACCCGGCACAGGCAGTTACACAACTCTCCACTGATTTCTTCTACATAATATTTCAGTTATAAATTTACTTAATTTTAAAAAAAATTAGGAGCCGAGTTGTTCAACTCGGACATAACTGTCTTTCTAATAAGAAAACTGTGGAATCAACCAACTAAGCGAGTAATTCCTTCTTTTGACGTTAGCTACCAGGCTACAACTCCTAAAAGCTTGCAAAATGAAATGTTAGGACTGAAAATAACAACATCAATGTAGTGAAGCTTCTCATGAACTTGTTAGTTCCTCTGTCCATTGTTGTAGCTGATATTTGGTAAAATGATGCACTAATCGACTGTTTACATAGAAACAAAGCGCCACGAGGCTTTGTTTGTGAGACTTGCGGCCATGTGGGATTTTCTAGGTCGGTTGTGGGCGGAGCTTGGTAAGGTCCATAGAGCTTTGGAGCATGACGTCACTGCTCTAGGAGGTGAGCTCCACCTTGTATGGCCATATACCTAACCGACAAAACGACTGTCTCACAGATATTTAGAATTTTTGAATCCAAGTTACTTAAAATTGTTTAGCAATGGTTCGAACTTGCTGCGTTATTGGATGTAATGTCCGATCACACGACCGAAACGGTAAAAAGGTGGAAAACGGACTTTCGTTTCACTGTTTTCCTGCCTGTTTACGAGATATTTTCTACCTGTTGCTTGTTGTTATCTCATCTCTCCAGGTCCGTTGATGCCGTTTGTAAAAGTGACACCATAAAGACAACAATCACTGTTCAACTTCACAATCATCCAGAATTTTAATCAAACAATCAAGTGCATTCAGAATACATCTACATAATACAGTAGGCAAGAAACGAGACAACAGAATATTTTATTTTAGTATGTGGAAGATATGAAAAACAAATTAGATTAATGTTGGAGGAATTTAGAAAAAATAAACATTTAATTTAATAAGTATATTACAAGGAAATTCATATAGTAAAAGTACTAACATTTTATTGGAAAATAAAATTGATCAATTGAATATGATACTTGTTTAAAATAAGACATTTCGAACCACACCCTGTGCCAGTAGATGGCGGTAATGGACACTTTAGGTTTTTTGCCAACCGCCAATAAAAATCAAGAAGAGGAACACAACGCAGAAGAAGAACCAGCGTGACAGGTCTCGCGATTCTTCTGATCTTTTGAGTGCCAGACACAGACCAGAGCAGACAGACAAACAGACGCCAGAGGACGGAAGGCTATCATGGACCCGAACACGACAATTCTGCGAGTGAAAAGAAAAAGGGGGACAGACCCCGCAGATGCTTTGTTGCTGGCGTGCAAGCGTATCCGGCCCGAGTCGTCCCAGAGCTCGGGGGAGACGGTACCGGAGCCAGACGAAGCTGAGGTGGAAAACTCTGTGTTCAAACTCGTGGCGACTGTAGCGACCCAGGTGAGAGGCCCTCCGCGGTGGCCACACAGTTAGCCCAGGCTAGACACGCATCTGGTGGTGGGCATGACACGGGCCGCTCCGTGAATATTGAGTCGCCATTAATGGACAGTACAAACACATAGCTGATGTCGTAGCTGAGTGGCCATTAGTAGGGGTGTCATTATAGCGGACAAGCGGTGAGGTGTTTGGAGACAAAGCCCGCTCTGCTGTTGGTTAGCATAGCTTAGTCGCTAGCCTATGTGCTATGCTAACTGAGTGAAGTGCTAGTTTTGTTGACGTTGAACATTTACTGCTGCGGGAAGCTAACCTGTATTTATAAGCATATGAATGCTAAATATATTATCAGAAAGCCTTTTTTTTTATTAAACTTTTTGACAACAAATACACTTTTATGCAACATAAGTTTACTTCCACTCACTGTGGTTATAAATATTACATGATGTTTTGTCTTGATGTATTCTACTAATTAAAAAGAAAAAATGAGCGCGTGCACGAGTTTTTCTATAATGATAGAGGGTTAAAACTATACACGCAGGATAATACAAAAATATAGAATTGTGATGCACACGTATTTATATATTACGATACACATCAGTGATTAGCCTACAACTTTTCAGAAGCCTCACATTTCAGTTGAGAACATCTTTTAATAATTTCATGTAATCTGGTTTTCTAAACATATTTTTTTTCGTTTTCTGTAAGCCAAAGTCATCCAAATTACAAACAACAAAGCCTTGAAATATTTCACTGAAAGAAGACCTTGCTCCAAAACAGCCACATGACAACCACATGTTTTCTGTTCAGACAAGGCAAAGGCTGAGTTATTTGATGGCTGTGACATGGTGGTGGTGGCAGCATCATGCTGTAGGGTCGTTTCACTGTCAGTGGGACTGCAGCGTTCTTTCAAAGTTGACAAAGGAATAATTGTAAGGATGTTGTAAACATGAATAAAGTTATCCCAAACACGCATCCAGATGAATTATGTAGGGGACAAAGCTGACTAATGTGCAGCTAAGTTTTCTCCTCAAAGCCCTGTCAGCCTTGTTTAAAAAAAAAAAAAAAGTTTCAACTATAATTAAAAACAAGCAACTGAAACAAATGCTGCAAACTCTGCAGAGGTTTGGTGAAACATCCGACCTGAATTCAGCCAAAAGCTGCCAAAGCCGTGTGGTGGAAATACCACTGGTTAAATGAAGAGGGATTTTCATAAGTTGGAGTCTGAATGTATAATTGTGACCCTGTGGTCAGGGGAGAACATTGTTTTCTCTTAGAAATGTGATCCAGTAAGATTCTATGACCATTCCACTGTGGAAACATGAGTCAGCAAATCTATCAGCCCAAAATTTGATGGGTTTTGCTTAGAGATCAGATATTGATCTGACCCAGTCATGATATTGAAGAAAAGAATAGATCGGGCATCAGTAACGATGTGCCACGTCCATAAAGGTAAATCTATTCAGTCTAATTCTACATGTTGTGCTCTGAACAACATCGTACTTTATTATTTATTTTACATATTTAAATTTCCTAATTACACTTTCTGAATCATTTGAAAGGTTTGTTTCAGTTGTTTTACATATTTGACCAAGGTAGTCGGCTTATTGTTTTTGTCAGTTTTATTATTTATTTTCCATTGGCTGTTCTACTCCTAATTTCACTGACTGAACAAATGAAAGTTGTTTTTCCATGTTGGACCAAGCTTGTGAAGCTATTGGTGTATTTCAGTGTGCTGTACTGGTGCAGAGTTATAAAATAAATTTATTAAGTACAAAGAAAAAAAGAAACATTTTAAATGAGTTCAGCTGGTTTTTTGAATCAGATCGGTATCAGAAATAAAAAGTGAATCGGTGCAGCCCTAGTTTTATTCATATGAACTCATCAGTCTGTCATTGCAGCTGTTCACATGTCAGTATTGTTTCCTCCCATAAACACTAAAAGTACCTTTTTGTTGTTTTACTTTCTTGATGTATTGAAGAAACCAATAAGTGGTTATAGTCTCATTTAGTATGAAGGACCATGTCTGGGTCTTTATATATATATAATTAGCCCTTTTTTTATACACGTGTTACTATGGTAACAGCACACATCCTCTTCTCGTCAGGATGCTCCGGTCCAGACCCAGGTCCGGCAGGCCCTGGCCCGGCCCCGCGCGGCCCACGCCCTGCGCCCGTCTGCCTCCAGCTCCCAGCGGATAATGGGCGACCTGCGCAGCACCAAGTGGAGCACCCGCAGGGAGGAACGCTACAGAATCCTGTCCAGCCACCGCACGGGCCTGCTGCGGCCCGCTGAGCAAGAGACCCCCCAGGCTGAAGCCTCAGAGGCCAGAGAGGCCAGAGAGGACAGCAGGACGGACAAACGGTGTGGTCTGGGGGAAATCCAGGTGGTGGATCTGGTCCAGGAGGATGAGGAGGATCCAGACAAACCACTGAGGAAGGTGAGGAGGAGTTTAAGTTCTTAAACTACATTAGAAGAGATGAGGCCTGAACAGTCATCATAAAGATATGTTGAATTAAACCACAATACTCCAGATAATCAGCACCTTTTTTATTCAATGGGTATATATGAGTTTTATATAGCTTATGGTTATGTTTGTATTTGCTAATATTTAACACTTTAAACCAATTTCTATTTGTGTCAATAGAATATATCTTGCATTCTATTCTATGATTAGAGAAGTAGCATTCATACTAGGCGTGGATGACATGGACATGAAGTTTTATCACATTATGTTGTGGTATTAATGTGATGAGAACTATTTATTCAATTTTTATGTAACTTTATGGCAGCAGTCATCTCCACAAACAAAAACTTTCCACTTGAAACATAAAACACTAGTTACATGAAGAAGTTTGATTTGAATCACTAAACTAAACACATTTAATCGTGTTTTCAAATGGATTAGTATTTATTGATACTTTCGTTGAACAAACAATGGAAAAACAGTAACATTAACAAACCAGACAATATGAATTGTTTTTTAATGTTATTTGGAATTTATCATGACAATTAAAGTTCTTGTGAGAAATTTGTCACAAACAATAAGATAAATGCCCACCCCAAGTCAAATTTCTGGTATATATTTATCATAGTACTACAGCTAATGATTAGCTTCAGTTTATCAATTCACTTTCACCAGTAATACTTTTTATATATATATATAATCAAGTTTTAACAATTTAACAAAACCATGACAACAGTAATCAACTTGCTGCTCTAGAATGCTTTATTGAATCCTTTGTGTGACCAGGACTAAAATAAGTAAGCTTAGAGGTGAACACAAATGATTAATTTGTCTTGAACTGCATCATCGTCTCTGCTGCTGCTGACTCTCCGTCTGTCTGTCCAGATGCTGCCTTCAGACCCGGAGGTGATTCTGTGCAACAACACCAAGCTGCTGCGGGAGCGGCTGGCTGTCTCCGGGGAGAAGCTGGGGGCGGAGCACCGGGAGCACGACGACGACTATGTTTACGACCTTTACTACCAGGAAACGGTCACACCTGGCTGGATCCAGGACATCCTGTCTGTCAGGGCCTATGCTGACGACGGAGAACTGGTGTGTGTGGATGGATGGACGGACAGATGAATGAGTGCTGAAATCTGAGTGAGTGACTGAAGAAATGGGCTCAATTACTGCAGAGGGGCTTACCCTGCTGCTGCCTTTATTACTGAGTAACTAGTATTAGATTACCCAGTATTGTTTTAGATTTGTAGGATATTAATTTTTCATTTTAACAATAGAACTCCTCGAAGTGTTATTTATTCACAAACTTTAGTCCAAGTGTGAACATTTTAGATTTGAGCGTGCAGCTTTGTGCTTCAGCATGCTGCCTGCCATATAAACGCTGCTCCTCCTCCTCAGGTTCCAGATCTGGTGGTCCATGAAGAGGAGGTCTATGATGATGAAGATGACGAGAATGAAGAAAGTAACTGGAGGAATGACTACCCTGATGAGGACAGTGGTTCAGACAGCGACAGAGAGCAGCGCTATGGAGGTGGGGCTCTTAGTGCTGAGATGATGGGAACCTCAGCTCTGCTCCTGTGTTCTGACAGCTTTTACTTTTTGTTTCTAATGAAAATCTGTTTACATGAACATAAACCTGATGGTGTTTATGGTGACATGAAAGCAGAGATGGAGGATCTGTTAATGTAGCTGTGGATAAAACCTTTCTGTCTGCGCTGTGGGACCAAGTTTAACTCTTTAAAGCTGCAGGATATTAAGCAATTCTAAAAAGGTGATATTGTTAAATATTGTAAAATAAATCCACTCTTTCATAATTAAATTTTTTCATCTGTCATTTGAAACTGACATTATCATCATAGTCAGTTTTGGATTTTATGGCTAATAGATATTGTGCTCCACACAGTCTTTTGCTCTTTTACTTCTGCACATTACGGTTTGTATAAAGTTACAATATGCAGTTGTGTATAAAACAACCGCCCTGTTTTTTAGATTTCTTGTATATTTGCTGACAGGTATGTCAAACTTTAATGGAGTCATTGCCGAGAAGCGTGACAGAATGAGGCAACAGGATCCTGGAGTTGAACCCACAGTTGCTCCAGGATGTGTTGCATTTAAATGTTTCAGATCACTGAAGACATGTTGCTGCTAGAGTAAATATAAAACTCTTAAAAAATGTTTAAGGGAAAAATATCTAACCAACAGACTTGGCTGTCAGGTGAACTGGAATTGGCACATTTACTAAATGAATAATTTCCTCTGATTCATCACATTTTTGAACACCTGAGCTCACATTCACCAGTCACATCCAGAGATGACTACTTATAGAATAAAAAATCAATAAGTAACTTAATATATAAAGGGCTTATCTCAAATTTGCAAAAAAAAAAAAAAAAGATCCTCAAAACTTCTGTGATTGACTAAAGTCGAACTTTTAATCTCATTACGACTGACTTAAAACTGTCAGAGCCATTCAGGGAACAATGACACTGAGTCAATGAATGTCTTTGAATCAATCTGGAATAGTTTTGATTGCGTTCATCCATCTCGTTTTTTGTTTTTCTGTATCCAGACTACTGGGAGGAGGAGCACTCCTACTGCAGGAGGAACTGGCAGCGCTACCAGAAAGACGTGTTGCAGGAGCTGGGCTGCAGCGGCGAAGACGACGACGAAGACAAATATGATTCTGACTGACTGCTGCACCGCAACTTTCCAGCTTTCCACAAGATGCCTCACTCTACGAGCTTCTGTGTAGCAGAGAGTACAGAATAAAATTAAAAAAAGAAAAACAATCCTAACTGTTCAGATCTCCCAACATTGGTGTGGTGTGCCAAAGTACTGCAGCGTTAGTCCCAATTCCAGAAAGCTTCCTGCAGGTCGGTGGTCTCTTTGCTGCACACAGGCTCAGGGAGGGAAGGCGTTTCCAGAAGGAACCAGAGCGTCTGTCTTTATTTTAAGCTGTGCTAGAGTGAATCTGTATGTGGGTGTTTGTTCCACGTGAATCGTTGCACATTAGTGTGGTATGCCTCGTACGCTTCGTGCCGTTCAATACTTCTGTTAGCGAGTCGTCTCCAGACTGTGTGTGTGTGGTTGCAGTTTTTAGGGTGTTTGCATTCTGTGCATGGTAGAGCGTACATAAACTAGTTTTTTCTTCTTTTTTTTTTTTGTTTTCTGAATAATGTGAAAGGCTGGTGTGTAACCTTCTGTTGTGGATGTGTGAGTTTGTGGTTTGGAGGGGAAAAAAAAAACAGTTTGGAACGTTTCTGGAATGCTTGTTGAAATTAAAAGTTTCTGTAAATATGTAGATGTGTAAACAAAGAAAGCTTTGAAAATAAACATGAGTCCGTTCTGTTTCTCTGCATGAAGAACAAACAGCTTTGGTAGAAGATTTTTGAAACAGTTTATTTCAGAATAAAGTGCAAATACTACATAATTAAAGGCAGGAATAGTGAAACCAGCCATTCAATATAAAAGGAAGAGGCTTCTCAATGTGAAGCAGCAACACGCTAAACAATACTAAAGTACCTGAATGATTTTACCTTTTGAACAATTTTCCCTAATTTCATTCCCACTCTGCCTTTCTACAGTAGAAATTGCCTTTACATTTTTTTTCACATATCACTTTACAACCACAAACATTTAATTTGAATTTGGGGAGAAATAATAGCTAACTTGACTGTTATCAAATAGTTTGTGAAAGGTGTGAACATTTTTGCAAGGCTCTGTAACAGTTTTCAGCAGTTCTTTACATTTAATACATTTTCCTTTTTTTGTTAGCTTTATATCATCTCAGTTCCTCATTAAAAACAGTAGTGTTTTATGTTTTTTGGTGTGCTATAAAATGGCACTATGTTCCCAGAAAATGCATAATGTATGTTCAGCCACCAGTGTGACTAGTAAGTCATGTTATGCTGTGTTTTTCTCACTACATAAATCTGCATATGATAGCATTTTCAGTGTGTGGCAGCAGCATGGTGAACAGTACAAAAGATGAGAGCTGCTTGTTTCCCAGCAGAGTTCCCTGTGTGGAGAAACAGGCTACTGGGTTTTGTCCGTCTCTGTCAGTACACAGAAGCAGGTGTACTGGGTGAAGAAAGTCAGAGAACCTGCAGAAAGACATGTTAGCATATCGGACATATTGAGATATTCTAATATCTTACAGTGCTATACTATAATTGCATGTTTTACCCTTCTATTGCTTTTACAAATCAGTCATGATCAACAAAATTAGTGTTTTGGGTTTTTTTTAAACAAAAACAGTGTTTCCGTTAAATAAGAAACATTTAAAATCAAGTGAATAAGTTAGTTCATGTGATACGTCATTAAAAAATATACTGCTCCAATCACTTCCTGTCATCTTTGTCTTTATGGTGGCAACCAAAGACTGGTCCTTGATCACATGATGAAAAAATGTTTCCTTTGCAGTTTTACCAAATACACAAATTTTGATACAGCTGAAAAAACATCTTGTCCTAGCACTTTTTTTTTTCTCAAAAAAAATTAGCATGTTTCCATTTAGTGCATTTATTTTCATAATTCCAATTTCCACAATTTTAAGGTCAATGGGAAACGCAGCTACTGTTACTGGCACTTCACTCAGGTGACATCTATTCCAATCATGGTGAGACCACTAGCACCATTCAGCTGGACCTCTGTTGAATTAGGTTCCGAGTATCTACATAATCATTTATATTACATTACTCTTTTACTATGTAACTTTTTTTTTTTTTTTAAGAGAAATCGATTTTACTTAGCAAAAATAAAAACTCATGTTTGTCAAAAAAAGTCAAATATTGTTGCTCATGAATGAATTGTGGAACATCCCAGGATGTGTGGCGTACTCACGCAGCAGCTTGATGATAATCGGAGGTCTTTTGGACTCCGGCAGATAGACGCCCAGGAAGTAGACGGGAACACCAGACAGGGCGATTGAGATCCCAATCAAAGAGTTCAGGGTGTCGCTGTACAGAGGAACTGCCACCAGGAAGACAGCACACAGGCAGAACACCACGGGGTAAAACAGTGTGAGCTACAGAAGGACAAAACAGGAGAGAGGGGGGCTAGAGTAAGAATGTTCTACATGTAAGAAAACATGTCATAAAGCACTCGGCGTTAATCACATAACTGCTTTTAAAGTAGACTGAAAAAATCTGTTTATGTGGTTTTTATATAGATTAGTTCCACCAGGTTGTGCTTTAATCACATCTCCTCTCTTCTAATCAATCAATCAATTTAGATAAATGACCCAATAATGTTACTTTGAGAGGTCTGGGTCTGTCAGGCTGCTTCCAGCGAAGGTAGATCTGCCCGGCGACAGACAGACCCATGAAGAACCAGTAGCTGAAGCTGTAGTAGTTGATGAGCTGGAAGACATCTTCCACTGTGAGGTAGATCAGTGACATGATGCACTGGGCAGGCAGGGGAAGAAAGAAACAGGAAATGTTTCAGTTGGAGATATTTCATCACAATCTACAGTCAGAAATGGTCCTTAAAATTCCTTATTTATTTCCAATAGTGTACAACAATGGTTGTGAGGCGTTTCATACCAAATACATCATCAGTAAATGCAAAAATGTCCGTCTACCGCCATGCTAAACGCCATTTGGAAGCAATAATAGCATAAGAAACATTCACAGTTTGCTTGTTTTTTTGGGGTTTTTTCTAAGACAAAAACCTATTTTCATCCATTTCCAAAGTACGTGGGGAATATTTTGTTTTATTTGATTTGGAAAGTGCTTTAAGATGGCATTTTCGACTTCAGCAACATGGTTCAAGCATGTGCAGTGATATATTTTTGCCACTAGGTTTCACCAAATCCTCCAAAGTCTAATTTCCTCTCCCCCCCCCCCCTTTGCTTTTACCATTCAAATTAATTTAAAGTTGATTTCTTCTCTTACATTGAAAATCAGCGCAGGGATTGGAGTGAATCTTTGAATATGGATCATAGACAGAGCATCTGGAAGGTGACCCTCCCGGGACCCTACAAAGAACAACCTGGATACAACAAACATGAATAGTTTTAATGTCAACATATCTATAATGGTGTTTGCTTTTACTTGATTGGATAAATGCGCAGTACCTTGAAGCAGCTATAATGGAAGCATTTAGGCCCCCATAACAGGACAGCGCTACAGCAATGGGGATGATCCAGTTCATGACACCCAGCGTGTGATCTGCAAATGTCTGTGGAGAACACATAGAGGTAACATTATGGAAATATTCTAATTTCCATCAATATATCCTGATCAGACGCAGACTGTTAGCTCACCACCGCCACAGCATCGCTGGCCAGTATGGCACTGACATCCAGAACAGCGTAGTAGGCCACGTTGGTGAGAATGTAGATGATGGTGACAATGGGCATGGAGATGGCAATGGACAGCGGTAGGTTCCTATAACAGCAGCATATCTGATCATTTAGAAGTGTTCAGACTTAATTCTTTCTGAATGGGTGACAAAGAATTGAAAAAAATATATATATCACCTCTCTGGGTTTTTGATCTCTTCTGTTACAAAGTTGAGCGTGTCCCAGCCGGAATATGAGAAGAGTGCCGAGTACAAGGCCAGAGCAATATCACCGGGGTCTGTGGACGAGCCCTGGAAGGATGACTTGAAGTTGTCTGTGTAGCCTGAAAAACGAAGGAAGCTGTTTTCAACTCTATCCAAATAAGTAATTGTCATCACATTGTGGACATAAGGCAGGTCACGACTCCTATTGGTAACCTGATTAAGGTTTGCAGTAAGAATGAATGCCAATTCTTCCAAAAGCTGGCAGACTAAGTCTGACTGTAAATTTACAAAACACATGCAAATTGCATTTTAGGCTTTAGTGAGGCACGTTAAATGTCAAAGTTGGGGAGTGTGCGAGTGCAGGAGAAAAAGAAAGCAAACTGGCTTGGCTCGTTTGGGAAGATTGCCCAGATAAAACCTTCTTTTCCCTGAAGAGAACAAGCTCTCCTGTATTTGTTTACACTTTGAGTTGAGAGTTATGCTCAAATTTGCACAATTTTGCTAGTTCGCATAAATAATGTCTCAATTTATACCTATTATAGCCTTTTCACTAGTTAGCCAAAAACTATCCATTTAAATTAGAATCAGCTTGACCAAAAAAATATAATTTGTTAAATAAGTGACAATAAATTAGTGTTTGTTGTTAGGTGTTCACATATACATCCTGGGCTATGGTTACCACTTGTATTAATTAGTAACATATGCTTTTCAATGATATTGTTATTGTTCCATGAATTAATCCATTATCCTACATGCTTAAGATCACAAAGAGTGCTGTTACCTCTCTTCAGCAGTCAACGGGCGATGGGATAAACATGTATAATAATGGAAGAATGGAATTATAAACTTAGAATTACCAAGTTGTTTAAATTATACTCGTATATCATAGAACTGCCCTGCTTAGAGTGGCAGCATGTTGGACTAACTCTGTTACGTTGGTGTTTTTCTAGACTTTTGTTCATAAGTTTTTGGGTTGAAGCACTGCTCTAGTTTTGCCTGGTGTCTCTGTCCAGCTTTCTAACCCTTACAGACAAACAAAAGAAAAAGCAAATGACACTGAATAGCAATGGTGTCATCCATGATAGGTATTAGGTCTGCTGTCCGGACATTGAGGTGTTAGTATGTTATGACAACCATGCCATAACTCTACTCACCCTGACACAGCCTGACAATACCAGTAATGATAATGACGATGAGCGCCGCCACCTTTGCATAGGTAAAGATGTCCTGTACAAGGGTGCCCCACTTTACATAAGCAGAGTTTATGAATGTCAGTAAACCTGAGGACAGAGGAAAACTTCACACATAACCCAACAAGGACATGAGCAAACAACAGAGGGGCATTGCACGATTTAAAGGTACTTACATATGCATGCAGCAGCGACGAGGCGGGATGCTGTGTATGGGGGCTCACAAGTTGGGAACAGTGGTTGTACCAGGTAGTTTGCAAACGTAATGGCTATGACGGCCTGGCTGGTGGGTTCAATGATCAACAGTGACGTCCACAGACGAATGAATGCAATGAAGCCACCAAATGACTCCAGGATGTATGCATACGAAGCCCCTGATTTGGTGATTGTGGTGCCCAGCTCAGCATAGCAGAGGGCCCCGACAACCGAGAACAGGCCCCCAATGGCCCAGATGACTAGAGACAGCCCGTAGGAGGTGCTGTAGATGAGCACGCCCTTGGGGGAGACGAAGATGCCAGAGCCGATCATGTTTCCCACGATCAAACTGACCCCGTTGAGAAGCGAGATCTCCTTCTTGAGCGTCATGTGTTCTTTGGAATGATCCTGATGAGAGGAAGACTGACGGGCACTGCCATCCGACTTGTCGGATCCTTCAACGCCGGCCATGATGGTGGTCTTGGAGCTGAACCAGTGGGACCTGCACCGGGATGATCCTGCCCCCTTGTTCCTAATTGACAACCTTGGGCACGACCTGTCCAACAGATCTGAAATACAGTGTTGGTTATTAAAACGAAGCTGAAATGTTCAGTAGCAGCTTAGAAAGCAACAAAAGGCCTCCTGTATCATAGACAGGTCATAAAGGGGCAGCAGTGTTTAAAAAGAAATGGAGGTCTTGAAGGTGTGTTGTGCGTACCGTCGAACTTTAACTTTCATCTTTGCTAAAACATTAGAAGACACTGTAGTTTTAGGTGCTTTTATAAGGTTCACCTGTCATTCATCAAATCTGTGTCATGTAGACATGACAAATGCACCAGGCAGGTAAAGGCGTGACCTTTGTAGACGTTAGCAAGACAAGACATGGCATGCCCCTGATGTTCTAAGTTTTGAACTGAAATCATGTCTCCACCCTCCCCTTTGAAGATTTCCATATAAATCTGGTGAGGGGAGGAACAGTACCAAAAATAATTCCTGGATACAAACAGGAAGCTGATTACATTGTTTATTGCTCACTCTTGAGGAAAAAAAGTCAACTCTAGGGAGAAGGCTTCAATGGCCCAATGTTTTTGCTTCAATGTTGCATCCTGTTCAAATAATCAAATGAAGAACCACTTTATTTGAAAATCTGTCTGTTCCTTAAGCTTTTACAGTGTGGTAAATGTTTGTGTGTCTAATCAGTGGATATAAATTTTCTAACTTTGGCCACAGATTCCCAATTGGACTTAAGTTTGGACTTTGACTATACCTTTTAATACATGTACTAGTGATCATGGTCTTAATGTTCTTTATAGCTCAACATGTCAAGAAAAATTGTTCACCGACATGTTAATCCGGGGGTCGGCAACCCGCGGCTGGAGACGCATGCGGCTCCTTAGCGCCGCCCTAGTGGCTCTCTGGAGCTTTTTCAAAAATGTTTGAAAATAGAACAAAATGGGGGTGGGAAATATATCTTTGTTTTAATATAGTTTCTGTAGGAGGACAAACATAACACAAACATTCTTAACGTTTTTCAATGCTATAAAAATGTGCAGAATAAATATGGAATGTCAACATTTCTGTCAACGAAGATTCGCGTCATAACTTGTGACGTTTCTTCCAGCTGGGCGGGGCAGGTGGCTGTTGTAAACAAACCGATGGGTGTCTGGTGGGCCATGGAGAGCAAAAGAGGAAAATAGCCGAGGAGAGATTCTACAATTCTTGGACCGAATCATTTGCATTCATTGCCAATGAGGAAGGATTACCTGAATGTTTGCTCTGTAGCGAGCTGTCAAATAACAAAAAGATCGTATTTTCTGGACTATAGAGCGCACCTTACTATGAGCTGCACCTACAATAATTTTTTGGGAAAAAAACAACAACAAAAAAACAACAGGAAACGTACACATATAAGTCGCACCGGGCTATAAGTCGCATGGTTCAAAGCGTGGGGGAAAAGTAGCGACTTATAGTCTGAAGAATACGGTAATGTGGAAAGACATTTCCAGGGAAGCCATGTTATATTAGCTGCTGCATCAAGATTAAAGTTACATCTTACATGCTTGATGTTGAGAAGCTGTCCAGTGATGTCCGTAAACAGAAGTCACATTAAACACTTAAGAACACAATCCTGCTATAGGCACATATATTTAGTAACAAAGTGGTTGTTTTTATAAATTGATTAGTGATTTTTGTCAGTATATATTTAAAACGACACTTAGCGATATTATTGTGTTTTGTTGCTCAGGTCCTGGCATTTGCACAGAAATCAAACTTAAACTGTATTCATTTAATTTTATATACTTTACCTTTTCAAAAGGCTGCTGTTTTATTTTATAAGTGCAGGTTGTGTTTTATTGGACTCCGTTTGGTGTCCAGATAAGGGGCATGTTAAGCACGTTCCGTTTTGTTTGTTTTTTTTTCGATCACAGGATTATTTATAAAGATCGATCGTCGTTATTCAAACTGCATTGTGGAGCAGATTTTCCGAGTTTCAAAAGTAAAATATATTTCCCTGTCGAATCTTTATAATAAAAATGACATCAAAAATCTGATTTCTTTATTGCATTTATTTAATATTATAAATGCAACGAAATACTGTGATACATTAATATTGTTACGGATGGTAAACTTAAAGCACCATGGTACAACAGAGTCATTCAGTCCAGGACGCACAGCAGAGAAAATAAACATTTAATCATGAATACTAATGAATGTATGCACTTAGTCGTTTTGATAAAGGGCTAATATAAACACTCAAAGCCTGTTTTCCCTTCAATATAAACCTTATATAAGGCTTTTCATTTTTTCTGCGGCTCCAGACAGATTAGTTTTTTGTTGTTTTGGTCCAACATGGCTCTTTCAACATTTTGAGTTGCGACCCCTGTGTTAATCTTATCAGCAGTGGACACACCGTGGTTGTCTGACCAGCAGTCCATGGCACATGATGGAACACTGTGAGATAAACAGGCTTCCAACTATTACAGAGCTGAGAATCTCAGCATAAAAGACAAAATGATTTTCACACAGCAACTTTTTCCTCCTTAAAACATAAATAATGATGGAGGATAAAGTCTTAAAATCCAACCTTTTTCACCCTGAACTCAATTTTTCATACTTATTTAGATTTGGAAAAACAATCAAATCAAATTTCATGTATATTTTACTTTTCAGGATGTGGACCTCATGGCTCAGTGCTGTTTGTTTTTCAACTCAGTGACTAAAGGAGAGTATGAAGAGCCATGACTCAGGTAAACATGACAGAACCTGGCCTGAGGAAAACTTCATCTTCACCCATTTCTGTATTTCTCTGCCTTTCATCGAAGGAAATCTCAAAACTACTAAAATAATGTACACATATACAAAAGCAGGAACTCTAGTTTACATTTCACTGACATTCAGTCCAGGATAAGGAAGTAGATCCAAACCCCCCAAACAAAGTTAGGACATAAAGCACTACTAATAATGAAGATAAAAAATGATTTCAATAAGTAAAAAGTAGAGCGGAAGTTATAGAATTTCAACCATAGCATTGTTGGGTCTATCTATTTTTCCTCCTGTCAATAAAGGAACATCTGAGACACTTGAAGACAAACATGAAAGGAGCCGCAGCGCCCGGTGTTTCTGTCTGCGTTAAGCTAGCAGGCGTCACATTTCCGTTCCGCTCATGAATTTCAAAATAAATCCAAACATCGTGTAATTTTAGAGTATTCAATTTTTTATCTCCTATCTATTTAATTATTCAAACGGAACTTGTTCTTTTATTTCAACCGTTTTTCATATTTAGTTTAAACCTCGTCTCCAACCATTTGCAAAAGCCTACAATATAAGACAGTGTCTAACGATACTCGCGTAATCTTCTTCCTGAACTCACTTCCTGTCTCGGCTTTGATTCGCTCGCTTGCCGCAGACCTCTCGCTCTCTTTTGTCCCGTTTCTCAAGCTACCAAAATGAAAACAGTGGTTCGAACATCAACCAGAGGCAGCAGAAACCCTGGATGTAACTGTCCGGTCTTACCTCAGCTGATTGTTTTCTTCTTCCAATTATTATTTCCTCCGTTGGTGTTTATGACCGGCAGCCAGCCCTGCGCCGCGCCGCGCCGCTCACAGCTGATCCATCTGCAGGCAGTAAACAGCAGCCTGCTGCTGCTGCTGCTGTTAGGGGGAGCATCATGTGACGAGGCATAAGCATCCTGTAACTACACAACATGTACTATCTGTACAATATATCTTAGTAAAAAAAAAAAAAAACAAAACAAAAAAACAATGCATCTTAGGACACATGATGACACTTAAATAAATTATGATAATATACACAGGCCTGGGGGATATGAGGAAAATCTAATATCCCGATATATTTTTGCTATATCACGATTCACGATATTCTTAAATGAGCTCCAACGTTATTTTAAACTAGACTCCTTGCAGCATAGCGTCACCTACGCAAGTTCCCGTCCCCATTTCCCCGCTAGACTTAAATGTAAGCTCATATAAACAAGGATGCGGTGTTTTCCTATGAACCATGGGCGTAGGTTTGGGTATGGATGGTCCATGTCACGACCAATATTCAAGGGATTTAAAATAGTCCCGACCAATTTTTGCCATATTAAAAAAAAAAAAAAAAAAAAACATATGTATTTTTTAACAAAAACAAAATAAATAAACGAAAATCTACATTGATTAGTTTAATATTT
>CAEFZY010052278.1:0-25041 GCA_903066815.1 Brachyrhaphis roseni
TTTTTTCTGCAGTTCCACGTTAAAGTTTGATGCAGCTCTGCTTTTCTGAAAGGACCGTCTTCATCTCCACTGCAAGTCCAGCAAACCAGGCAGACGTTCTTCTTTATAGATTATAGTACACTAAAAGGTTGCATTGTGCCCTTGTATACATTTTAACAGTGTAATTCTGTAAAGACAAAATATGTCTGTGTAGTCTAATCCTCATCCCAAAATACAACAAGACCTCACATCACCAACACAGTTTTTAATAATAAACAGTATCTTTGGCCTAATTATTCCAAGAGACAAAAACAAACATTATAAAGCAATAAAAGCACAATTAAGGTTACTAGGATAGTTTATGTTCACTGTTTTAAAAGGGAAAACGGTGTTAATTTAGATATTTAAAGCTTACAGAATTTAAAGGAGAAATTATCTTAGTTCTTTATGTTACTGTGCTCCCTCTAATAACATTTTAAACATTTGGCAATAATGGATAATGATGGTTTTGTTCAAATAGTTTTGCTTTTTGTTGTCATCAATTTTTGCACCTGGTTTTTTCCTTAGTGGCATAAAAGAAAGTAAAGAATGGTATTCTATTGTTTGTTTGTTTTTTAAAAGCCTGATTCCCTGATTCGTGCTTTTAAATCCAGAAATAAAGCAAAGCTACAATAGTCATTTCAACTGTTTCTTTATGCCCCAAAAATACAATGAAGCAGCTGAATGGGATTACACATGATAACACATGTGATGCCACATCGGGGCCATCCAGATGCTCTTATCTTTGCAGCCAGCAGATGACGGTTTGGCATTATTGGGTTTGAGAGGCTCGTTGTACCTCATATCCGGCCCATTTTTCCGTCTCCTCCCAGACGGATGTAATCGCTCCCATTTTATGGTTGAATGGGAGCTCTTGTGATGCAAGAGTGCTTCCTCACATATGCGTACAGCGGGGACTTGTCTTCTCTGCCCAAAGGGTTACTCATCTGTGCCCTGGATCTGGGCCCAGGTCTTTTTTTTTTTGGGAGGGGAGTGCATCGTCAGTGATCCATACATCTTCCTCTGAAAGCTAGACACAGGATTGTGGATAAGCTCCGACCCAAATCCATGGCAGAGGAGAGTCAAGTTCCTAAAACCGTCTAATTTTTTGAATTTCAAGCTGGGAAGTGCTTAAAGTGGTGACTCCTTTTCTCCCTCACTGCAGTGGAGATGCCGCAAAATCGATTCTGCAGTACAGGTTTTGTACACAGATACAGAACATCTTCAGATATTTCCTCGAGTGTGGCCACTGTGGGCGCCTGCAGAGTTGTGCCAAATGAACACCAATACTGCTCAGTTAAATATAGCTCGCCTGTCATCTTAGTTTTCCTCCCATCATTTAGGATTTGCCATGGTGGATGCACCCAGGGGTGGCTGTCGGTTCAGTTTTACACTCAGCTCAGTGGTGAATCATATGTCTCCAACAAACACACGAGCATTTACAGTAAAAACTCTTCTCTGTGGTCCACATCCACATTAACAAGCTGTTTACTAGAGGCCTTTAGTGTCATAGTGTAGTCTTGTTTACATGACTGGAACAAGCCTCACCCAGAGTGGAAGCTAAGCTGTTTAGTTCACCTGATTTAATCACAGTCTTCATACCAAATTCTTAAAAAAACATTTGATCTATTAACTTTTATTAGCATATGCAAGTGGAGAAAACACAAACAATACTCTTCAGACCAGCATTCTCCGGCTCATTCAGGGAGATCCTGAGGTTTCTTTTTGACTGAGGTAGCCTGGGAAATCTTAGGAACCCAGGAGGCGTCTTGATCAGACCCTGAGAAACTCAGCAAACTCTTTTTGATGGCTTTACTTCATTGATGGAGCTTCTTATCTCTAAAGCAGAGCCTTTCCAAAAGGAAAAGCAAATTTCAGCTGTTGTATCTGTGATCTATTTCTTTCAGTTATGAGACATATTATGAGGTCAGAATGTAGACAAACCTGTGAATCAAGAGCTTCACTTTTTTGGTCAGATCTTCCTTCACAGCACACTGGAGCATTACTCACATCTCCAGCTCAATCCTTTTATTTCTTGAGAACAAATTTCCACTAAAGGGAGAAACTGAAGAAGAAGAACCACCACCTTTTTTCCTGCTAAGAACTATCTGTTACTTTAAAAATGGGTTAGAAATTGACCAGAAATCTTCAAATCTGAGTGTTTTCTAAGCATTTAGGTCAAAATAAGGGCAGGTAAAGAGACAATTGAAGCCTGATAATCAAACCTTGAAGAACCCCTCACGTAATCTTTGTTCAGTAAGATTTAAAAATGTTAAATAACCCAATGAAATCTGCCAAGTAAGCTTTGAACCAATAATGTCAGAAAAGAAAGTACACACACATTAAAATTACATTAAAAGTACATCCAGAAGGTGAAAATCAACAGGCATGTAAAGCAAAAAACTCCCAGCTGATGATCTATAACTCAATAAACAACTTTTCCAATTCATTTGAATGTTGATCAGCAGTGAAATGAATAATTTGCTGTAAGGGTTCAAACTATTTTGGCAATAAGAGATCATAGACAAATTATATACCCCAAAAGCTTCAGTGGTAAAACATTGCTTTAATTGAAATCAGCATAGTTCATCTGTGTAGTCAGAAAAATTACTCTGATCTATTAATGGCAGCTTTAAGAGTTAGAAGTTTGAGTTCAACCTGGTAATTAAGCTTTTAGGTAAACATTCAAGTATCACAGTTTGAAGCTTAAATAATTCTCAAAAAAAAAAGACACTAATTTAAAAGTGTTCTCTAATCACTTCTAAATTGCTTTTACATCAACCTAATGATCCCTTAAACTCACTGGCTTACATAGAAACTTGGAGGAAGCCTCCCTGTGGGACCAGTCAGAAGCATAAGACAAATAAACCTTCCAGCAGAAAGACGTGATGTGGAGATATCGCCTCGGGTCAGGGCAGTGCAGCTTCATTACCGTCCAAACAGAACCTGTGTGCTTTGATAACCCCACTTTTTGCAGGCCATTACTTGGTTTTATGCTGCCTCTCCGAGACACTTCGAGAAGTACAAAACGAGGCAAACAAAACACTTTCTTAGTCTTAATATCGCCATACAGAGTTAGTCTCAGGAAGTTAGCCTTTCACTAAACCTCTCAATCATTTCAGATGTCGTTAATACCAGTATTACAGTGCATTAGCTTGAAAAATGTAGATGTTCCATTTTGCACTGCAATTAGATAAACTGCACAAAATAGAATGACACATCCGTGGGAGACTGAAAGTGTTTTAGAGGTTATGAGAGTGAATAAGTCATTTTCTGGCTGTTGGGCAAAAAATGCCCCCTGGAGTTAAACAATTCAGTGAAATCTGATTGCCTCCAAGTCAACATAATGGCTTTGTATTGTCGCTATAAACTGTGCAGCCTGCAAAGTGAAGAAAGGAGTAAGTTGTCTGTAATGAGGACGGGATTATTTTAAGACGACAGCTAAAGAACATGGTGCTCTGAACGTCACGGCGGTTAAGAAGCACAAACAGGAAAAGTCACCTAGAACTTTTAGAAACACAATTTTGCAGCCTTCTTTTTAAGTAACCCAGTATGCCGGTAGACTCACAGTCTGCGTCATGAGGAGCAAATCAAAAGAATAATGTCTGATTATACATTGGTTAATGATAATTCCCACATCTTCCACTGTGAGCCGTAATTAGGCATGGTAAACAGGATGACAAAAGGGGAGAAGGCTGATCCCAGGCCATCAATTACATGTCCTCCTTCTTAAGCTCTGGCTGTGCATCGAAGTTAATTATTGTTGTTGAAGACCTGCCCGTTATTTCATCCCTCTGCTACACACTGTTTTGTTTTTTTAACAGAGAAAAAGCACTAGAAGCAGCAAAAACTTTAAGAATTAAAGAGAAATTTGACCGGAAGAAACAAGCTGTACAGAGGCAAAGCTAAATGTGACAAACAAATTGGTTCTCAAGCTGTTTGGTCAAAAATTGGCAGCATTTTTCCTTGGCTTATTGATGTGGTGAAAGTTCAAAATGTTCACAATCTCAGGATGCAAAAATGGCAGTGGTGAGAGCTAATGCTGCTATCATGAAATGGCAGCAGGGGATGGTTTCCCCCACCCATTGTGGCCAAATGGCTGCTCACATTGGTTTCAAAGATGAAAGAGAGCTCTGAGCTTTTAACACGCACTGTGTTACTGTCCTGCACGTTGTTTAGGCACATAGTGAGACTGGCCTGTCCAGCACAAGGCAAGTGGACCCAGGTGTGAGGTAATTGTGCCGGAAAGAGTTGAGGCAGGAGGGAAATGCACAATGGGGAAAAAAATCTAAGGAGGAACAGCCAGATTACAGTGTGATTTTGTACTTTTAGAGTATGTGCATGGAGGGATCTTTAAATGTATCTGACCAAAAAGATGCTCGAATCAAACATTAGACATAAACCTAATTTGATAGAGAACATGGCGATTCCTAAAAGTGAATTCAAATAATGAATATGGGAGCAGGTGTCTTGATTTTCTGAATCACTGCACATTAAACTGCACAATCCATCCATAAGGAGGAGAAATATCCAAACAGGAAACTAGATACCCACATTATTTATATATTTTTTTGAGAGGGTGTATTTAAAATTCAATACAAACATTTTATGTAACCTCTAATGTAGTCCTTATTACTTACTTGTAATCTAGCACTCTACATAACAAATGCAGAGGCATACAGGAGTAACCAGGTGATTTATTATTCTACTCCAGTGCAGTCAAGTGTCACAAAACCAACAAAATTCACAAATCATTTTTTCCAAGTCTCAAATCCAACGTATGAAACAGTCCATGACATCTATGAACATCCTCACGTTTTTAGAACTAGGAAAAGGTTTTCAGAGCTTAAACGCTTTAAAGGCACCAGGTAATAACTAATGATTTTAAAATATAGAAGCTCTTATCCATCACCTTATTCTAGTGATGAGTCATGTAAAAACTGAAATATGTTTCACTTAATTTTCAAAATGTAAATAAATAACCATTACAAGCTAGATTTGCTTCCCATGGACATTATCGTAAACCAGAGGACAAATTTATTCATTGAAATTCAAGCAGAGTTTGTGTGAAGACGGAGATGGAGAAACAGTAGTGTTGTGGGAAAGGCAAAGAGAGTACTGCTCTGCCCATATAATTACAGACAAAGGCCCTGTCACTGAAATAGTCACTCGGTTCATTTTAACACCATTTAAGCTCCTCACCTGACAAGCCGCCCACGTCCATTTTCTTCAGGTTTTTGGCCTCCAGGACGACCACGGTCAGCTTGCCCGCGGTGGGAACGTATCGGAGAGAGAAGCAGATATCACCCAGCTTCTCTTGCTGTTGGAGAGCACAGATAGTGATACACTTGATACATTTTATGTCAAAATCCCATGCTTTTCCAATTGAGTCCATTTTTAAAATCATAAATAAAAATCATTCTGAATTTATGTCGGATGCTACAACAGCTATCAGGTTTTGAATATGAAACCTGACAAAAACCAAAGAATGGATGGCATATTTTGACATAAAGCCATTAAACAGGATTCCAAACTTTTACAGAATGATTACAAAAACAGAACAACTAAATCGAAATGTACCACCTCAGTGGATTGTCGATAGGCGAGATTACAAAGAAACAATTCAGATGAGCAAACACAAAGCTGTCACTTCCCTTTGCAACACAGCAGACATGTTTATGCCTGTTTATTTCAGCTCCTCACCAGCAGAAGAAATGAGATTGGATGCTCAGAAGCATCAGTGCATCTGTATCAAAGATTAATGTACCGAACACTGACAGAGTTATTAAACAACGCTCAACTCAAATCAGCAGGAATGAAGGCGTAAAAGTCTACAGACATTTTCTATCGTTGCTTTAAAAGCATCAAGGGGGATTTTTACAGAAATTGTTTTAGATCAGATTGATTTTTCTTCCATATATGGAAACTGTTAAAGAGAAATATACAGCTCAACTAATGTGTTAAACATATGAACACAAAAAACAATTATGTTTTAAATGTTTATATATTTAAAATTGTCCGCCAATCAAAAAAAGTTGTCAATCACCATGTGTGAAAAGCTGTTTAAAGACAATATGTCAACAGTCAAGTAAAAATATGTGAAACAAAGCTATTTAGTTTGCTAAACTTAAGTCTATTTGAGATTAAACTGCATCTCTCAAGTGTTCTCTGCTTTTTACGGCTTCTAAAATCAGCTTTTTTGCACTTACTTCTTTGGGGGAAAAGTGCTGCAATCACTTCATCTCTTCTCACAAATCAGCATCATAACACTGCCTCGTTATGATGGGCTTAAAGAGCTAGTCATATTCTGGATTTCTCCTTCATCGAACTAAGAAATGCAGCACACACCTGTTTAATGTGTAGCAATTTTAAGAAAAGGTTTTCAAAATCAACAAACTTGTCCTGAATATTGACCTTTCAGAAGGTTTTCATCAGGATTTAATCAGGATCTGCTGCCTAATGCAGGATCAGATCACTAAAATGTCCAAAGTCGTCAACTTTTACTTTGCTCTACCCAGCAACCTTAGATTGTATCTGATATGAAAGCTTTAAAATAATAAATAATATTACTTTTATTCAACACGAGGCACCAGAAGCTGCAAAACGTAAAAACACATGTAATTGAAGCATTTGAGAATAGTAAAGACTTAGGTTCTTTATTCTTCCTTTTAAACAACAAAAAAGACCAACTGATGATTCGATATTTGAAAAATGTTTCGTTCAAATGCATGGGCATTAAAAGCCACAAATATTACAAGAACATGCAAGAAAATATTGTTTAATGTGTAGAAAAATCCAAATGACTTGGCTTAGCTGGAAAAAAGATGATCAGCATGAGAAATATAAAGTGTCACTCTGGTGCAGTATGTCAATATAAGCAGCCACACCAAAACACGGCCAAGTGATGCCCTTCAACTAAATAACTCCACCAACCACTCCGGGTGTGATAATTAACCTTCAAATCAACCCACTGTAATGCTAAAAATAAGGTTGCCAACATGTGCTATATGCCATGACATTTACCATGAAAATTGAATTTCCTGAGCTGGAGACTGGAAACTCACACTTCTATTAATTGAACGGGAAGTGTGGACATATGATTAAGTGACATTTTGAGGAGAAATGGATTTCATCAGCCACGCCAGCGTGTTTGAGGTACAAGCAGCAGCAAAGTAATAACTGTAATATCACTTATGCAATAAAAACACTTCTATTATGGAAACAAGAGGTACAATGTCAAATTTGAGCCTTGTTGCGTGACACAACATAAACGAGATAATAGACATGTCTGCATAATATTTTTGTATAATTGTGGCATAGATGTGAAGCCTTACCTCCTCCTTCTCAGCACTCTGTAGATCTCTCCACTCCTCTGTTACATGGCTGAAGTCCACCTTGTTCATGGGCACCTTGATGTCGCCAATGGCATCGTGCTTGGAAAAGCGGTCAAAGTCGTACACCGTCATTACCAGAGTCTTGCCACCAAGCTCTACGTACGGCACCTAGGGAGAAAACAGGGCCTTTACAACAAGCAGTTTAACCAAACTAACCTTTAAATCAGATTTTGCCCCATTTTGAAGCTATCATGGGTACAGAAAACCTCAAAAATCCTGTTTCAGTGTAAAGGCAATCACTACTTCTCCCTTTGTATTCACAAATTGTTGCGTAATTATTCTTTTTCACCATTTTTCCTTGCCATCCATTTCCAGGTTTCTGCATGTCCACAGTCAGTTTCAGCCTCGTTTTGGAGGCGGAAACATCAGTACATCCTACCTGCTAGGTGCAAAAGCTATCAAGATTTTTACCACAGCAGTATGAGAAGATGTGGCTGAGATTGCTTTTCTGTATAAATACTGCGCAATACACAGTGTGCCTTCCATCCTAAACAAGAAACTTATGCTATAATTTGCATATATTTCAGAATAATGAGGCATTATGCATGCAAAGCCCAATCTTCCACCCTCTTGGCAAAATAAATTTGAAGTCTTCCCTCTAATAATTCGCCAGGTATATCTGGCATTTGAAAGGCGGTTTGGAAAAACTCCCAATTTTCTGTGGTCGATCAGCTATTGGTCCATATGTGCAATTTCTTCTTGGGACTCTATAGAGACCATCCACATTTTTAAATTCATGGACTGCGCACTTAAAGAAATCTGACAATGTTAAGCTGATTTCTAGGATAACTTGAAAAACTGAAAAATGTAAGAAAGTTGTAATGGAAAACAAGAAGGACATTCATAACACATTCCTATTTAAATATGGTTTTGTATAGTTGGATTCATTCATGATTTCTATTCCTGTTCTACATAAAAAAAACAAAAAACAATGTATCAAAATCTCAATTTTCTGTCATTGTATGCCCGATTTCAGCTGCCAGGATTATTTTGAGACATGTGGAAGTGGTAAATCTCCAGCGTCTCAAAATAATCACAGCAGCTGTGATGGTTCAGACATTACTACCTCCTAGGATCTTTTTTGGACTCGTGGAAAGCCTGACAGATGCTGACGTTCCTCCTTTCATATGGGCAGCTTGATATTTTTTCATACTTCAGTTTTCTTATGCAAGTCACATCTTTGCCTGGAGCAAGGACAGTTTGAATGGTTGTCTTTCATTTTAGGAGCTTTCTTGCCATCTGCTTTGATTTTATTCACATTAGTTTTAAATTGTTTTAAATTCATTAATTTTATGTAGATATTAAGTTTAAAAGGACTTGACATGCAGGTCTAGGTTTGGGTAGACAAACAAGAATCTTTCTTTGTCTGTCATGTATTAATATTTCCAATATATATATATATACATATATTGTTATCTTTTGTAGTAGTCTATATTAATAATCATCCAGGCTTTCTGAGGGTCTTTTAAACATTTCCTTAGGACTTTCTTCAGCCCAGCTGCTCTAGCTGATTATGACAAAGTCTAAATAGTGGACAAAAGCAATCTCAAAAAAGATTGTTTCACAGATTTAATCAAAGAAAGAATCGTCTTTGAATCAATATAAATTAAAATCCTGTCTCAGCAATGTGAAATCTAAAATCAGAAGCAGATAATGTATCTATGGAGACAACTACATCATGCCTACATGTGGCCTACAGATGACTGATTTAGGTCAAATAAGCAACAAGCCAGACTTTTAAGGTCTTTGCTAAGGCTAAAAATTAAACAAGATTGAATGGGTTAAAAAAGTTCCATTTTAAACATTTTCTGGATTGAATGAAGCCAAGGACCTGGCTAAATAAAAAAAAGCTATAATAAGGATGCCCAGTCAGATTCTGTATTTGAATGGAAAGTGCCCAAAAGTCAAATTTAAATGGGCTCCTTCCAATTTGTCTTATGTCCTCACGCCTCAAGCCTTGAGTTTAGGAGTCGTTTTATGCCTGAATAATTTCATAAATTGTCAGAACTGGATTTTTTCTTCTTTGTGTTTGCTAACGGAAGTTTCTTAATGAGATTTAGGTGCTTTTGGATTTAGCTTTCTGATTTAAGTCTGGATATTACCCTGTTAAAATAAAAACTTGAGCTCTCCACTGTCAAACAAATGACAAAACTTTCTCCACTGCTAAGCAGCAGCCATGAATCCATTACGGCTGTGTGGAGGTCCGGGTGTAGTGGTGCATCTGCCTGTGTTAATCCCAATCATACTGAGCCTGAGTGTTAGTGTGTGTGAGAGATATTCTGTCAGGAGCTTGTTAATGCACCAGCTGGTTGCTGTCTGCACACCTTCCCAGATTTCAAGGCTGCATGCAAATCAGATTGTCAACAGAAGTGAAAGATTTCCAGCTACAAAACTGTGCAAATGTGTTAGAGCACTCAGCCAAAGCTCAAACCACTAAAGCAAGACGTACCTTGAAGGTGAACTGTTCATTAAACACTGGGTTTAGGGTCTTCCTGTGGACCTTGGTCTCAAATTTCTTCTTCTTGTCAGGCAGAAGGTAGACCTTCACATAAGGGTCAGATGTGCCTCCCATATCCATGGCAGGCAGCTCTGCAGCCTGGATGATCCCCACTATGAGCTGAAACAGGAAGGAAGGGAGTCCACAAATTATAACTCTGCCTGTCGACTGACACACAAATCATATATTAGATAAAGAAATACCACCAAAGTATGGCTCTGGACCTAAAGGAAACTTTCTGCAAATGTCAGCATCAATCATTAGGTAATAATGGTATCCTAAAGATAATTTGGTGTCATTTTAACAGGGAGATGGCTCCAGTATTAGAAGGTTACAAAGGCAGAACATGACGGCTCCTGAAGAGTCCGTAAAGGTCACGGCGTGTCACACCAGGAATGAGACGTGTGTTTTTTCCCCTCATACGGTTGACAATTGATAACCACAGCAGGGGTCCTGGGTGGTTGATTGACCTGTCAGTCAGAGGCTCGACTCAAAGGCCTCTCAGGAGGTCCTGCTAGTCAGTCAATCAACTTCCTATCAGGCAGCCATCAAGCCGCAATCTGGAGGCTGACCAGGGCGCTCAGCCGTGGAGCTCCACAGCTGACAGGAGCTGCATCAGCTTCCTGTGTGGAGCTTCACTGGTGATGATGCAGCAAATAAACATGTGGAGAACAAAAACAACCACCAAGATATGTAGAGAAAAAGTTCATGGACTATTTCTGTGGCTTTGCATGATTTTTGCTTTGAAAGAACCCATTTACTAAAACTTCTACAGCTGTGCAGATACATTTTAAATTATGTAGCACAAAAACATGACAGTAAAATATATTTAAGGAAAAGTTTTATGTTTTAAATTCAGCCAGTTCCTGAAATATGGATGACCTACAACTTAATTTTTAAAATCCTAATACATCTTAAAACAACTAAAAAAATTATTGAAAGCTTTACAATCTTTAAAGATGTCACCTCACCTATTGTATAGTCTATTTTTTTTTTAAATTAGATTTAAGAAAAAACAAGTTGAAGTTTTGCAATTTTGTGGAAGTTTATTCCAAATTAGTGGGGCATAAAACTTTTATTTTATCACTTCAACAGGATCTTTTCAGTGATTTTTATATGTATAAATAACAGTTATGAATGGATGCATGAATAAATAAACTTTTTCCAAAATCAGCAGTTTGTATTTCCAGAAGAGAAAATACAGACAGTATTTGTGGTCAACCTAACCGAGCATCAGTCACCACTCTTAAGGCAGCTGCTGAATTTACAGTATATATAATAACTTAAAATTCATAATATAAGAATTTTATACTATAATCAGTTGAAATTTCAGTTGGAAAGCAGCTACCTGAACTAACTTATGCTTTCGTGATTAATTGATTAATTATAAATACTGTAAGTTTTTCATTTCCTGTTGACCAGGTTTAGAAAAATATTTCCATCGTTGACATTTGAGTTCTTAAAGTTTTATGACAGAACATGTCAGAAACATCCTTGAGAAAATATTTGCATATCTTATAAGACAAAAAGGAGCCAATCTAGCTGTCATTTACTTTAACCTTCACAGAAGTACGCTTAGCACCGGAGACAGGAAGTGGCACTTAGACTTTATGTGTAACAATTGCTCAATGCGTGCTGTCCTCCTGATTTTCATCCATCCTTCCATCCATCAGCACCGTCAGCAGGAGACACATCATGTCACACCTTCTTTACTGTGGAAGGCATTGATGCCTGAGGAAAGAGTGGAGCAGGATGTGCCTGGAAAGGCTGATTTCCAGTTTGCTGCTTCTGCTAATTGGCTTTGTTGTGTTTCATCATTTAAAATGGCAAAAAACTGCATTTAACCATCTGGCTGGCACCAGACCTCAGAGTCAGAACTGGAACAACAGTGGCTCTGTGTTTGCACATCTGTGGGGATTTTCCTGTTTAGCTACTTACAGCAGAGGACTGCTGGTATAACCTTTGTTTGTGAGTTGAGCTGCAGTCCTATGAGCAGCCTGCTGACCAGAATGAGCACACACACATCTTACACCGAGGACTTTCTCTCCCTAATGCATCGATAAACACTTCCACAGAATAAAAACTGGCTGTCCGGGGTAATATTACCACAATGGCTTTGAGAGTTAGTATGGAAATTAGCTGACTGTCTGATAATAAAACGAATATGATTGTTTTTTAAATTCATCTCTTATAAATATTGAGTTTCCATTCCACTTATTCTGACTGGACACAATGCTGTATGCCTGTGCCGGACTTGCAATAAGAACAATGAATACGGTAATGATGCTGAAAGTGGTTCTTCCTGCTGTGCTGAGATGGCTCTTTGTGGTTCATTTGCTGTCTTTGCCTCATGTAGTCTCCTCGCTGCTCCCCGAACGATTTGGATCTTTTACAAAACCTTTTTTCCTCTCATTAGTGTATAAATCCAGCATCGGGCAGCAGCTATTTGCAGTGCTTAACAGAGAGAAACAATGCTTTGCCGTGTGGACCTGACATTAATCTCCAAGTGCTTCTGCACCCTGATCCCCCTGATTTAGTATTTGCACACATGGAAACTGGTGTTTACAGCTTCTCCTCGGAAGGACTTGACATTTGAAGTTTGGGGCCTTCATGAGACAAGAGTCCCATTAAACACACTGACATCAATTAGAGGGGAGATCTTAAAGTGAGAGTCTTAAAGGTGAAGCAAAGACAAAATAGTATGCTTGCACGGCATGTCTATGAAGCATAGCTGTGACATTTTGATTATTGATGGTATTTATTTTTTACAACAACAAAAAAATGCATTTCATGAGTAAGGACAGTTTTTAGAAGGATTTATAACTCACTCTTATTTAACACCTCCAAGGCTACTTTTTCAGGAATGTTTTAACTATTTTAGCATATAGCAAATTATTACTGCAACATTTTGCAGTATAGTTATTTAGGTTTTATATTCATACTTTATTCTTGAAGGAATCAAGGTTTTAAAAGGTGTCTAAATTAATCCAGTGTCTTCCTGAGTTTTTGGTTTGGCCTGTTTCTTAACTTCCAAGATCTCCAGTGAGCTCAGCCTATAGCTTCTTTGGGGTCAGTGTCACAAATGTGAAAACTGTCATCCATTCATTACACTTTAGAGCCATGGTGGAGCTCATTACCTTTGTAATCAAGAACCTCATAGAGAGCTGTCACCGCCTCTCTGTACAAGACAGATCAGCACTGTGAAATGTAATATCGTCCATAAAATATCCTTTTTATGAAAGGCTGTCTCCTCCGAAAGAAATAAGGGTATGGATGACTGATCAGCTACGATGTGTGCACTGTGTAATTTCATTAGCAGCATCACTGTCAGGAATAATTCACAGGTGAAGCTGTAAAACATATTGATATTGACCAGGGAGAGGGTGTTGTTTGCATTATAGAGTGCAGGTAAAGGACTGTGTTGTGTATAGTTTAAAAATACGCACATTGTTTATTGGAGGGGCTGATTTTACAGACCTGAACTCTATCGTTCTCATACAAGGTGTCCAAATGCATTTAGTGCTTTGATTAAATGTAAAACTGTAATATGTGACGGAGTATTAGGGCCATTGTAGATCAAAGGTAAAATAACTCCCTTCACTCAGATATTTCAAGACTATTTTCTCATATTTACAAGAAAAAACTTGGAAATTCTTTGATGTCAAAAGTAAAATTATCCAAATTTTTTAAATAATAAAAATATGCTTTGACATTTTACAGTCAGCAATTTACACAAAAAAGTATTTGAAGTTTGATAAGATTATAAAGTTTGCAACAAAAAAACTACTAGAAGTCCTTTTTGAGACGCACATCTGGATTGAGAGAAAACTCTGAGAAAATTATACAACTCAAAAAACTCAACAATAAAAACTTGTAATAAAAATTAAGATCCTCCTGCTGTCTTGATATCCATTGCTACTCTTAAGAAAGTTCTGCCAGTCATTGCATCTGATCAGATTCAAAGAGAAATTTCATCCTTCTTATCAAGTTTTTTTACCCAAACACTAATAAGAAAAGCACAGTATGGAGAAGGTGATGTGCCAAAAATACAGACCAACTTCCAGCCTTCCATTCATCATCAAAGTCACCGAAATATCTGTTTCAACAAGTAAATAACTTATTAAGAACTATCAATACAAATCAAAACATGGGTGTGTCTTTCTGGTTCTTAAAACTATTTCAAGTTGCTTATAGTGTAATTGTTTCACCTGGATAAACAAACAAAGTGAAATTTGTCTTGGTAGGCTCAAAACGTGTACAACAATCAGGTTTGAATTCATGTAAAAAGCCATGCTTGGTGCACAGACGCAGGAAGCTCCACTGTCTAATCACAGGCTGTCAGATCTGTTTATAACAGGGAGTAAAGTAGCCCAGCGAGGGACAGTGTGTTCATGCACCGCTTCCATTATCTGTCGCACAACATCTGGTGAAAGGAAGTTGATTTAATCCCTTATTCTGCTTTTTCAAAACTCACTCACTGGAAAAACTGTAAAGACGACGGATATCTGCAGGGGCCACATTTGATTAGGCAGAATAAAATACAAAAAGATAAATCACAAACTAAATCCCAGCAGGGTAATGTGTCGCTCCTTTAGAAGTTTCAGTGGGAAATATAGAAAGTTAACCAGTAACTCCACACAAGGGTTTATAGCGGAAGTATTTCAAAAAGAGCAAAAATGCTCTGCTGAGTTTGATTCTTTACAGATCTTAAAGCAGGATTTCAACGCGACTCCTCAGTGCCAACTTTTCAGTACAACAAAAATGAAGGATACAATCTATCTGTTAATATTTAAAACAGAAAAAGAGGAACTATTCATACTACTGACAACAAACTGTCACATTATGAAAAGCTTAAACTATTTTGAGGCAGCAATAGCCATTTAAAGTTAAATTTTGTGCTTTAATTTAGATAAACCACCTCAAGTAGCTATTTAAATGGATTTGTTAAATGCAAACAGCTTGTATTTTATGCCTAATATATCCATATTACATTAAATATCCTTCATAGTAGGAGTTGAATAATTTTTCAATTGCATTAAAAAACTCTAATGAGAATAGAGATTTTCAAGCTTTTATTGTGCAGAATGTTCTTTTTGTTGTTTTGCTATTTATAGAGTAAACCTGGGAATACAACAAGCTCATTTAAGTTAACTATTTAGTGAGGGTATTATGTTAATTATTATAATATTAGTCATTAGGTTAACACTAACCCATAAACAGATAAGATGCTCATCGCTTTCAAAATGTAGTTTTACAACAGTGTTACTTTAATGAGAGTGATGGCTGGAGCTCCTTTTCTTATGTTACCACTCTCAACTTTTTTTTTTTTGCAAACAGAATTATTTTATACATTTTAATTTGTCTTTTGAACATAGGTATGGTGCAGGAGCCCCTTTTCAGTGCAAAACAACAAGTAATGGAGGAGCAATGCTCCTATCGTTACACTAGCACTGTCTGTGTTTCTTTATTAGTGGTGTAACAGAAACTTTTAAAAGTTTTTAGAGCTTTTTTAAAACCTTGGTATACAGTGATACTGTCAAACAGTATCACAGATGTGACAATACTTACGAGAAGCGGGTCTTTTGCAAAGTCTACACACACTGAGTGATTTGGAGAACGGATCCTTACCGTATTCTCTGTGAAATTGTAATCCAGGGAGTATTGTAATTTGCCCAGTTTCTCGTCCTCCTTTGGCTCGGCCTCTTTCTGCGTTTCAGTCAGCCCTGTCTCCGCATCCTCCTCATCCTTCAAGGCCTGAAGGAGACACCCACCAAGAGTCAGTGCCGCCTGTTTGTAGTGGGGCGCTAGCACCCAGCCAGCCGTTCCCCCGCCCACCCAGGTCCTGCCTGCGAAAACCTACTCCTGCAAAAGCCCCCACTTGTTTCAAACTGTAAAAGGGGGAAAACGAGGAGGGGATAAAGGGGAGCAAGCACTAAAACATGGCAGTTAACATCAGGACATGCTCTGTGATGCACTAAAGCCCCAGGCCTGGTCCCTTTTGGTGCTTTTATGTTAGTCTCTGAGTGTTTGAGTCTGGGGGGAAGAAAGATCAAATAATGGCGCCAGAAATGAGAGCAATGAGAGGATAGAGAGATACTTAGGGAGGACAGAAAGACAGAGAGAGAAATGCTTTCAGAAAATATAGCAGTAGGACAATTTCCTTTGATGGCAGATTAAGTCTTTGGCAAGAAAAAACAAAACTGGGAAATGTGAGAAGTGGCAGTGGATGAGAGGTGAGCGTGGCCTTTCTCTAGGCTGGCACTGAGGTGAGGGTGGCAGGTGGTGGTACTAGTGGGGGGAGGAGTCGTGGGATGGTAGGAGAGAGGGAGTTCCCCATAAGAAAAAAAACATGCGATTAAAGAGGCAAAGACTAGTTCTCAGTCATTCAGAGTCAAGAGTTGCCTTTCCGAGGTGCCTCTCATCGTTTGGCATGCAGAGCATTCTCTGTCATACAAACAGTGCTCTTTAGTGATTCCTCATTCCCATGTCTGGTTACAACCTCAGACATACAGTCACATTGTCATCATAGCCCTAAAGCTGTACCCCCTTCTACGCCGATGTAGCTAGAAGCATCATGCCAGCGGTGGGTGGAAGGTGTTGGTAAAAAAAGGGGGTTGTAATGTACTGTACTGTACATCGGGGCCTGCTTCTATTAGTTAAATTAATCATGTGAAAGCAGGAGGCTGAACAACACAGACTGGATCAGGAAGCTGCTGCTGGGATTGGTCTCTGCCTTTAGCAGAAAAAATTGTCCAATTAGAGCGATTTGATGTTACAGACAAAGAGAGAAAAATGCAGCAGGTAAAATGATTGAGGAAAAAATAATTTCTGGGAAAGGTGTGATCAGTTTTATCTGAGCTGACAGGAAAAAAAATGATGCTAAGCTACATCTAAACCAGCTTCAACACATGCACTGCAAAATACGCGTACAACCAAATGTGAGAAACAAAGTAGTACATAATTATGCAGAGGAAGTATAAAGAATTGTAGTTTTCTGAAGCAAAAATCTACAAAGTGTAGCATGAATGTTTTCCTCATTATTCTGTGCTGAATAGTTAGCGTCCACTTTTATGTCATGGTTTAGATTCTCAATTGGATTTTGGGCTGGACTTTGACTGCACCAACCTAAAACATAAATATATGCTTTGATCTACATTTCATTGTAGCTCTGTCTGTGTACTTAGGGACATTGTGCTGCTGGAAGTCAAACCTCTGCCTCTGAGGACGGTATGTTTAGAGCTGGACTTGTGCTCAAATGAAACACGGCTCAGTCGTTGCGTTTTCATTACAAATGTGTGCAAAGTTTTGTTGATATACTGCTAATGCAGAAAAAAATAAAATGCTGTAATTGCAGTGTTTCCAAAAACTCACCTCATCCTGGTGCAAGAACTTTTCAAATTTGGCGCGTTACCTATAAGCAAATTTATTTTCATAATTCCAATTTGCACAGTGTTAAGATCAATAGACACTCAGCTTGTAAGATATTTTAACCAAACGACTTCTTTATGATTTCATCCATGACCTGTCTGCTGTGCTAGTTGTTCTTCATGTCGTTTATTCAATATTAATCTTTAATGAAACTCAGAGGCCTTTACAGAATAGCTGGATTCATGCCAGATTAAACCCAAGTGGACTCTATTTACTAAATCTAAAGGCAATCTGGGTTTAATTTTGGCATATCAAGGTGGGTGAATACAAATGCACACCATGCTTTTCACATTTTAATGGTAAAAAAAATTTGAATTTCTTTCCTTTCGCCTCACAGTTATGCACTGCTCTGTGTATGTCTATCACAAACAGTTTCATAAAGCTCTGTACTTGTAAAGCCTCTCAATCATTTTACTTTTGCTCTCATTTGAAATATAAATGATTCAGAAGGCTGGAGACCTTGGCAGCTTGGCACAAAAGAAAGTCTGTGTGGGTCAACCTCATCAAAGCGCACCCAGTGTCTCTTTCATACATATATATGTGCATATGCAGGTTGTAGGCACATATATACAGTAGATATACATGTACAGTATGCATAGTTACATATATTTGGTTCTATGGGAGCAGTAGTTATTGTCAAGAGGCTATTAAAAAAAGACAAAAAAAAAACATCAGAGCAGCAGGCGTAAGAAGATCCAACAGCAATTGGGAACCTACCGCCAGTGACCATCCCGAACAGTCATCAGACACAACACAGATAAGGAGGACATAGAAGGAAGAAACACAAATTAAAACAACCACACACAGGAGTTAACACGCTAGAGTCTGGGCACACCAGGAGAAATGACTGCTTGCCTCTAAAGAAGCAGATTCAAAGAGCTCAGAGATATGCTCTTTAAAAAAAGAGTTCACATCTCTTTATTGTAAATAATTGCAGTTTAAATATAAATTCTTGGTTGTGGAAGGGCAGCGGGGATATCAGGAAAACAGTCAATGAGAAAAGCAATCACAATGCTACTGCTTCCACGCTTTTTACTCAACCATTGCATCAGGACGCTTCCTCACAATTTATAGTATTTCTTTCTTTAGACTGGAGATTTCTGCACATCTACCATCACCATCAGTGCCTTCAGCTTGTTTGTAATTCCTGTTTTGAACCCATATGTTTATAAGCCAAGTGCAATTTCCTGTCCAGCAGAAGATTTTGAACTCAAATCCAGTCCTGAAGCGGTATTATTCTGCAATATTTAGGTGCATAACTCCTGCAACACACCTGAATCAAATGAATGGCTGCTTACTAGGCATCTGCAGAGCTCAATGACATGCAGATGAGAGAATTTAGTTATTTAACAGAGGTGTGTCAAAGCAGGGATCCATCTAAAAATTGCAGAATAGTAGCTCTTACTTACAGGAACAAGCAGAGATGTTGCTGCAGCTTATTAAACACATTGTCATTTGGGGGCCGCTGAAGATGGCATCTTTATTGAAGCCATATAGGCACGATTCATTGTCTGCGCATCACAACTTCCCCTTCTGCATTGCTAAAAAAAATTGTTTAAAGTTTGGTAATGTCATTTCTCTGGGTGGATACCACTTCATTACACAGCTACTCACACTCTTCAACAAGTGAGCAGGTCCACAGATGACAAGAAAGAAGCAATCACAGCAGGAGATGACAGAGATTTAAGTCAAGTCATCTAAGTAACCAAAACTTTAATGTTTTATCTATATTCAGGGAATTGTTAAGTTAATTTGGGTGTAATAACTAAGGAGTGAATTCACACAAAATAAAGCAGTAGAAGCATTTGATTATTAAATTCACTATTCTAGTGCAACTTTGTCATCATGTGCAAAAGAAAACAAACATGAAATAATGCCAAACAGAAGCAAAAACAACATATCAAGACTTATTTCAAGAGAAATACCTTCAACTTCTTGTATGTGGTCACATGAACAAGCTTTAGCATAATCTTAGCCTCTTCAAAGGATTCAGAGTTAATTTATAAGAGATAAAAGCGGATTAAAGTCTGTACCTCGGTTTTGGCCCCATCCGCGACGTCCTTCATGTTGATGGCATTTTTGCCCTTGTCTTTGCCCTTCTTTTTGTTTTTCTTTTTGAAAATCCACTTTTTGCAGACGCAAAAGCAGCAAGCTAACGCCAGAATGATGGCCACGAAAGCAATCGAGACGATGGCCCATGACGGCACTGCGGAAAAAGAAAAAAAAAAAGAAGAACTCGGGTTAGACGTTGCACATGAAGGAACGTTTTTGAAAAGTGGTGATTACACACACAAAGAGGTGAGATAAAAGCAGGAAATTGTGTGGATCTTCACTTTAGCTCTTGCCTGGGCCCATCAAGAAGTGGCAGACTCCAAGCGATGGGGAGAAAACCTGACCGAACACCTTCAGCCAATTTAGTGGAAGTAACAGATGTTGGCATTTTCCACTTGCCATTTAAACAAAAGACTCCGAGTCAAGCTGACACTTTCATGGCAATCAGCGTCAGCACAGAGTGCACAGGGAGTCAAGGTGGTGGTGATTTTGCGGGTGTGTCTGATGGGCATTAATTCAGTTGTGACCATGACAATCCAATGATGCACTCAAAGTGGACAGGCTTAAATGGGGTTTTCTTTCTTTCTGACACCTGCCACATCCTCTATTATATACTGGGCTTCTGTGCAGTGTTGAAAACGTTTGAACTAGATTTCAGTTTATCACCTTTTTGCTTTTTTGTCACACCTAATTGTTAATTTAATTAGTTAAAATGACAGAGAGACAGCCAGACTAAACACAAAAAGCTTTTATTGCAAGTAGTTTCTATCTGAAGCAAATAAGTTTATCCAAACCACCCCACCCTTGTGTGACGAAATTAAAAAAAAATGATTATGAATTAACATTTTTTTGCACAGCTGATTTATTCTGGGCCTAATTACTGCTACACCTGGAATCAAGGAAACTATCAGGCTATTGGTCAAGGGAGGTTTGTAGAGCTTTAGGATTCCAGAATTATGGGAAAAACATGGAACAGGAGCTCACCAGAATGCACTGATGAGAACCAGGAAGTTGCAAAAGACCTCAGTAATTGAAGTCGGGACAAAAATCACATAGAAATCAACAAATTATTCTAAAAAAAAAAAAAAAATCCAACATGGCTGATTTAAAAGAATTCTGCAAAGAAGAGTGGATAAAATTTCCTCCACAAGTATAAGTTATCATATAAGTTATCAGAGCCTTGATGTTACATGCTGCTGCTAATGAGTGTCACAAGTAATTATTAAGTTTAGGAGGCAAATAATTATTCAACTGAGAAAATACATTATCGTCTATGTCTTTATTTCTCTTAATCTTCACAAACCAATGTAAATCACAATAAAGTGAATCAGAGAAAACATTTCCATTTGCTAGTTTTATGTTTGAAGAAAATACAATCCAATGCATGAAAAGCTTAAAAATATATCCAACGGTTAAAATCTGATCTGAAACCTTCCTTAGCATTTCTGGATTTCACAAAAAATATGAAATCGAAACAATCAAAAAATACACCACTGGTTGGCATGTTTAAATACCTTTATAAAAACACATAACTATGTCCAACATTTAAAATTAACGTCACCTACTCATGTCTTTCATTACTAACTTGAACTATTATTTTTTAATTAAAATTTTTATGTTAAATCCTTAAAAACTACAACACATTCAATGTCATCAGAATACTTTTCTGTTCTGAAAAAGGTTGATACGCTGTTTGTTCCCTCTAGCATATGTTGTTGGCCTCCTTCATGGCCTTGACTGGAAAAACTGGGACAAGCAGCAGTCAGCCGCCTGTCACATATGAACCGCAGCACAACTAACACAATGACAGCCAGCTGCAAACACAGTGACACCTATCTGTGCTGCAGTCAGCCGTCAGCCTGAGCTTCCTGCTTCCTGTTGACACATAGGAACACCATGTCTCCGACACAATAACGTGAGGGTTGGAGGAAAATCGGCAGCTTGAAAATAGTAAGAGACCTCACGTGATGACTTCTTCCAGCAGTCAAGGTCGTCCAACAAACATCAAAATGCCTAGAAAAACGAAGGTATTCACACCCCAAAACGTGTGATAGAACAAGATAAAGTAGAAAATAATTAGGATGCAAAAATAAAAAAGACAACTTTATCACAATGGTTGTAATTACTTTTTTTAAGTAGGGGTTTGTCTTGTGACCAGTGGGTTGTCGGTTCAATCCCCTGCTCCATTTGTTTTAGTCATTGTGAGAGTAAAATGGGGTGAAATATAAATCCACACCCCAATTTTTTGATTAAAAGTCAAAGGAAACACAGTTTATTATTTAAAAGCCCAATAATATACTTATAAGTTTATGTTTAGATCGTGGCAAAATGTGGAAACACTTTAAAGGTGAATACTTTTATAATATGTTGTATGAGAAGCAAAAAAACAATATGAAGCTAATATCTACTAAAAAAATTTAACTGGTTGGTTTTTTTTAAGGGGTATAGTCATTCTGATAAATAAAACAGTCAGAGAACATAAAAATAGCTTGAGTTTAGCTGATATATTTCCTTAGAGAGAAATAAATCAACTCTAACAAAACTCATATAAAACTCGACACAATCTCTCAGAAAATAATCCAAACATTCTCATAAACTCAACATGCCAATTGAAAACACGAGCCAGGTTAAGCTCCAGTCCTCTGAAGACTACCTTGTAAAAACCCCAGAAGTTTCCATCAAAACAGAAAGAAAATCTTTTAAATTACAGCAGTTCACTCTGCGGCTGTGCTGACTAGCCTTCAGTTGTGGTTCTTTTGCTGAGGTGAGAGAGAAAGAAGACAAATCGATTCCCTGTTGACAAAATCAATAAGCACTCTCCTCCAAGGAAAAACAGTGAGTGATGCTCTGAAATAACTTTAGGATCTACAGCTCCGGCCTTGCCTCGGAGCGCCACGGTAATGGAGGTGACACTGGATAGGCCTCGTTCGCAATCAGCCTCCTAAAACTTTATATGGAACAAACTGCAGCTCAGGCATTGTCCATAATGTCCGATTTATACTCTTGACGCTGGAATTTCTATCGGGGATATTTCTCTTCTTTTTACAGTGATAAAACATTAGCAACTCAAGCAAACTTTAGATTTTCTATGCATGAATATATGTTTTCATCTCAACTTGTAGTGTCAATGTTTAATAAGATTCAAGATCCATATTTTATCCTGTAGTCACAAAATGCAAACACAAGTGAAAGGGAGGAGACAGGCTTTTAAGCAAAGTGTCACAGATGTGACAGGTCTTGAGTTGGCAAAGCGCTCTGAAGAAGCAATCAGCTTTCTTTGGAAACTGTAGAATAGTGATTTTATTTTATTTTCCAAATGAAAGCATTCATTAACAGGAATCTCATAAATACTTATGTCACTCTGCTGGAATCTTTTGTCAACGCTCAAAGAGCCTGATGGAATGCCATTTAAACTGAAATCCATGCAAAAACTCCCTGACTTTATCTTATTCATCAAGCCCACATCTTCCAGTGAAAGGCACTTCTGTGTTCCTTAATTAAAGGAACCTGAGTCCCAGAAAGCAATAAAAGCATTCCCTAATTAACTACATTGTCTGAGTGTCTTTTCTCGGGAGAGAAATGGAGCGAGAAAGTGAAAAAGGGGGTGAGCGGGAGCGCACACTGAAACTCCCGACACTTATCTCTTGTTCCAGCGGACGACGTGGCATGGAAAATAGAGTTTCTCTGATGGGCTGGACATGCATGGAGGAATCCAAGTTTACTGTCCCTTGGGGCTCAAGACACTTTTTTGGTTTCAAAATGATGAAAGAAGAAAACTGCAACTATCTACAGATGTCTTCATATAAGTCGATATGAAAAATTAATTTGTAGTTTCTTTGTATTTTGTTTTCATTCATATATTTTGCTACCAAAATGTACTAATTTCTGTCCTTGAACATTTCTAGAGAAATGAGTTGCCTTGTGTGATTAAAACACCTTACTGTGGGAGTTTTGTTTTGATATACTGATTACAACCCAACTAATTTGACATCATTTAAAGGAAAAAATTATAACTGCATATTGAACAAGTTTTCTATCACCTATTTTAAAGTCCAAACAATCTTGTGCCCAATTAAAGCTCATAAAAATTAGATTGTAAAAATTACACACTAATCAGGATCACTTTATAATATTACAACAAAGTCTGACTTTAAGTTAAGTATAAAGAAATTAGAAGAAATCAGCTTTATATCCATTTTTTATACTTTTCATTAAATTCTTAGTGCAAAAGAAATGCAATATTTAAAGTGTTGAATAATTGCAAAAATGATTTTCTGCTCTTAAAAATTACAATAAAATGAATTACATTTAAGTAATGCCGTTAAACAGTTTTTAAATGTCAGCTCTGTACATAAAGTTTATTTGAGGACACTGTTAGCTTCACAACATCAAAGCCAGTTAGCTTCAGTTGTTACCGTGACAACAGAACTGGGTTTGGTTTTTGCTGGTTAGTTATCAGTGTTCAGCAGCAAACAGAGGCGAAACACTATTACCTTCAAATACAGTAAATGTCAGCTTTCACTCAGGGACGTTTTTGGTCTCTTAAGGTGGTGTGGGCGATTCTGTAGGGACTTTATTCAGACTGTGTGAAAAAATAGTGACTCTTGTATAATACTGAGCAGTGACTGAAACCATTCTGAGCTTGTTTCTGAGGAAACATGAATGAAAACATCCACTTACTACGTGTTTATTGTCTTAATAAATGAAATATTGATTCCTTGGGTTACTTACGACATTAAAATTTACTTGATTACTTGGAATATTTCAGTGTGAAACAATACATCAGATAAATAGATTTCACACATGCTCTGTGTAAAACTTTGTGAATATTTTGTAATCTGTCATTTCATGTGTTTCGTAAGCTTTACAAGCTGTATTGGAGCTGCCTGCTCTGTCTCAATGTAATCATCATAAGGAGTCACATTCTTATTCATCCTCTCACTTGTAATACAGAGCTCTTTACATCAGAAGGAGAGGTTCATGCTGGACACATTAACAAGTGTCTGGGTATGTTTGTGTGTTTATTAATGTGCTATATTGCATCTGGGTTATATCCACTTTCCAGAGCGCACTAATTCAGTGTGACAGGACTTTGTTGGTCAATTAACCTTCACATTATATCTTGTTACGCCTATGAGATCAACACTCTGCCCATGGCTTTACCCCACAGTGGTTTGGCTAAGCTGACAATATAGCAGCAGCAGAATCAGCAATGAGGGCTGAAAGCAGATGATAATGAGATTTTATGTTTACACCAAACATTGAGCTGCAGCGGAAGCACCATCAAGTAGTATTATTTCCTGTTTGGCTGAAAAAAGTTACCGTAATTTCCGGACTATAAGCCGCGGCTTTTGTCACACGCTGTCAACCCTGCGGCTTATACAATGATGCGGCTTATTTATACATTTTTTCTAACGGCCACCAGGGGCGCTCGAGCAGAAAAGGTAAGAGTGAGACAGGTGGAATATATGTGTAGAGGAAGACGCAAGTTTAATGTAACTTAACACGTCTCAGTGCTCAGGAGGAAGATGAAGACGGCTCTCAGTGACTTTAACCAGCCCTGTTAGTGCTGTGCTACTACCGTATTGCTGCTGTGTTACTGCCGCGTCACAGGCACTGTTTGGAAAGAAAAGCTAAGGTATATTACTAAAA
>CAEFZY010052280.1:0-17838 GCA_903066815.1 Brachyrhaphis roseni
AAACCAGAAAAAGCACCATAAGTGTTTGCACGTTGGAAGTGGAGAACACAGAGCAGCTGTGGGAAAATCACACAGTAAAGGAGATCTCCACTTAGAACCCAGAGAGCGAACACACTGTCGTCTCCAAAAGCCAGACCTGTTCCAGCCAGGCCAACGACCAGAACACCAATACGGATCACCCACTGGAGCTCCCTCTCTGAGGCCTGGAGGGGAGGAAGGACAATAGCAGATAAAAAACCCAGTCTCTTTAATTAGAGTAGATTCAAATTGTGTCTACACGTACCGTTTTCCTCAAAGTCGTCTTGTATATGTTTTGAGTAAACATGGATGCAGAGGATAGCAGCGCCGAGTCCATAGAGGACATAACAGCTGCAGCTACAGAACCAATGCCTAGCACTGCCACCCAGGTAGGTGTGAGATGTTGCAGAGCGAGAGGCAAGATCTTCCCTGCATCTCCACGCTCAAAAGGAGGGGGAAGACCATATGCAGTCTGGTTCCAGTCTTAGGGAAAACAAGAGGGGGTTACCGAGACAGACAAATACATGATGGGAATGCAAAGCTGAGATTTTGGATATATTAAAACGTGAAACAAAAAACAGTCATATATATATGGTGCTTTGAAATTTACCATGGTCAAGATTTAAAAGTGTAACAACGTGTATTGCTTTCTGATGTAATAGTGTGACAGGTCACCTGCAGCAGAAGCCATCACTCCAATGACAACTGAGGGGATTCCCATAATAAAAACTGTCAAAGCTGCAGCAAAACAGCATATCTGAGCCTGAACAGAGGAGGCTGCCGAAAGAATTCTTTGATATAGAGCTTGATATGACAGTCCCCCTAAAGCCTGCAACACCAACAAAACAGGATTAGAAAATTTAACTACTTTTCACTTATCACACCGACCATTTCTCACTTCATGTGAAGTGAAGCAGAACTGGCTCTATACATATAAATAATGTGTCTTTATATGCACTGTACTCTTCCTTAAATGAGAACCCAAAAATAAAATAGTTTTACTGAAAATTGTAGGTTATTTACAAAAGCCAAAATGTTATGATTTTATTGCACATAAATTTTTACCATAAGAAGCAACTCATCAACCCACTTTCCTGCAACTTCCAGGTCCAGGTGTCCCATCCATGAATGTTCATTTGTTTGGTTGAGTGGGAGTGTTTGTGAGATGACAGTAACTGCTGGACTAAGAACCATAAATGGAACACAAAGCCACTGAAAGAGAGAGGAAAAAAAGGTCAAAATAAAATGACTGTCTTCCAAATTTTCACTCAATCTGTAAGATTCCAGTTCCACATTTTTTGCCATTGCATACAAGTGCTTGGTTTGCTTTTTATTCCCACTTGAGCTCAAAATTCTTACCAAGCTGAAAAAAATAAAACAAAGCTGAATGATATCAGTGTATGCAACTGAGTAGAGACCCCCTAATAATGTGTAGACAATGGAGACAGCTGCTGAGATGATGATGGAGATGGTAGAAGACAGCCCAAGAATTATGCTCATTGTTCCACCTGAAAATCAAAACAAATCATCCACCAGTTTAATTCCATAATATTTTCCAGAGTAGAATTTACTTTCTTAAAGCACCTAGGAACACTGCAGAGAGACTGTCATAGCAACAGTAACAAGATGCAAGATCATTGGATAAATTACAAAAGAAACATAACCTGAAAATCAAAAGCGGTGAATTAAAAAAAAACAACTGTTTTATAAGTATATAGACAGAATTATAGGATAGTTATTTTATTCACATTACACATCATGCCATTAAGATTCAGAAGAAGCTTTATTTACCAAGAGCAGCAAGGATACAGGCCACCCATAATATGTCACTGACCAAAGCAGGAAGCAGGAGTGTCACAGTGAATGCTTTGCCATAGCGATTCTGAAATGGGTCCAACATTGTCACATAACGCTTTGATCTCATAGGTTTTGCAAAAAACAGTCCAGCTAAAGAAGGAACAGAGAGAAAAACAAATTTGGGGTCTGGGCATGGCTTCAATCTTAAAGTCTGGTCTCAATCATGATCCTTCTAATTAGGGAGAGTTGTTTTAAAATTACTTTCTCATAGGTAATTCTTCTGACAGGGATGAAGGGTCAAGATAGCAAAGACAAAAAAAGGAAAGAATTTTAGTACTTCCCGTTAATTAGTTCAGCAATATCTGTACAAATGAAAGTCTTTGGTTTTTAACTAATCTTATAGATTATACAAATATTTAGTGTTTTATGCTGCCTGCACAGAATATTTGGAAACATTCTGTCACATACATGAACAATATGAGGAACTTTATATGACCTGGTAAAAAAAAAAAAATACAAGCTTTTTTAATATTAGGCATGTGCAAACAATAAAGGAAACTATAACCTTCAATTGTGCGTCATACAGAAAGAATTTGTTTTGCCTACTTACCCACAAAAAAGCACAAGACGTATGCGGGGGGGCCCAGAGCCCAGACAAAACCTTGAGTAGGAGAATAAACAGACTCGGCAGTTCCCATAATGTAACCACCACCAACCCATGTTGCTAAAAGTAAAGCACAGAAACAATATAAGTGGGTATGAAAACACAAACAGTAGTTATAGCATATAAAATGAAACGCTCTCCACCTGTCATGGTAAAAATTCCAACCAGGATGTTGATGTTGCGGCCACCGATGATGGCAACTTCACTCTTTGAGCCGGAGCATTTCTTCTCCACTTTCTTGGCTTTTCGAGACCCCCACACTCCAATTGCCAAGATGCAAACATAAAAAACGATCACAGAGACGAGTCCAGGGACATCTACTGCCATGACGATTCTGGCTACAACACAGATATAATGCCTGCTTCTTACACAAGTTTTAATGTGTAAAACACAATAAATAGCAAATGACTTTGATCAAACAAAACAAAGCTGTTCTCAGTCTGTCAGTGGTGGTTTGTGGTACAGGTTGTATTGCTTTCACCCCCCAGAATGGCATGTCCCAGGATCACCCTTAAGAGTCAAAAAAGAAAAAAAAAAAATATATATATATATATATCAGTTGCACCCTAAAGAAAATTATTTTGTTAATTACATGTCAATATGAAACAGCACCCTCTGAAAAAAACTCTGCAGTCACTGCATCAGTGTGAAACTAAAGGGCTAGCTCAGTCTTTATTTAAAATAACATGACCTCCATCTGGGGGAACAGCTGCATCATCTATGAAAATCTATTTTTTTGTAAGTGCAAGTCTAGTATTGAACATATCAATATTTTGTAGTTGTTAATATTTCTTATAAATTACATAATAAAAATAAGTTTTTAATTTTTTTTCAAATAGTGTTGAGCGAGCGATGAATACCCACAGGGGATCAGAAGGAAGAAATCATCCAATTGCCCATTCACTCAAGAACTCCCACTGATTGGAGCAGAAGATAATTTAAACTTCAGATGAGTAATACTGTAATCTCCTGGAGCAGTTACCACTTGTTTTTTTTATATTGATAAAAAGCTACTGTATACATTAAATACTCCTTTCATCCATCTACCTGTCAGCTTGACTTCAACACTCTACTGTATTAAAACCCTTCAAAGGCTGCAAAGGTAAATTGCTGTAGCAGTTTTTGCTTACAGCTTCAAACAAATGAGTTCCTGTCATCCCTCCTTCTGGGTTGACCACAATAGTTAAATTAAACCAATAATTTAACACTGAGCAAATCATGAACCCACACAATAAAAAGAGGTGAGGGGGGACTTCGTTCATGACAGTTGTAAAAAAACAAGAGGCTTACGGCCAGATAGAGCTTCTTTCTCATGAACCTGTGTCTTAAGCATCCATGGGAGAGTTTTTAACTGCTGAGCAAAATGCTGGTGGTTTCCAGATTGTTTTTAATATTTTTAGGCTTAATGGTTTTCCACCAGGATGCTTTATTTATTACAGAAGTTCAAAAACAATGAGAAGGCCCTAAGGAAGAGATTCATGCTCATTCCTTTATTTAATAAAATTAATACCAAATAAATTTAGGAGGTAGTTTAGTCAAGCAAAATATTATACCTATTTTCCTGTAAGGATCACAAAATCATTCCATCTCTTACTGATGTTATATGTTTTATTTTGAATTAATTGCAAATTGACCAGGACAACTTTGCTGTTTCGGGATCACAACTTGCCATAAATGATGAAACCAACAAATTTCCTTTGTAACAGAAAATTCTTAAGGACAATGTTCAGCCATCAATGGGTTATACAGCAGGGTAATGCTCAAAAGACCACCCAAATCTAAACGGCTCATAGAAGACAAAGGGAAAGTTTTAGAAAGGATTAGTAAATGTTTGGACTTAGGTCCAATTAAGATGCTGTTCTAAGGTCTTCAAGAGCCCTTTCATGTTTAAAACGTGTCTGATGTGCACTATTCTGCAAAGATAGTTATGATGTGGGACAGTGATGTGACTTGTTACTAATCATCACAAATGCTTTATGGCAGATGATGACGCCAAGGGTGGCACACCCAGTTACTAGGTTTAGAGTACTTTTTTTTACTATAGCTCACAGTTGCTTTGGGTTGCATTTTTTTCCCCCTAAAGAATTAAATAAATCATTTTAGATTTACTGTTATCTTTTATCTTTCTGTGACACTGAAGTTTGTTTGATTATCAAAAACATTTAAATGTGACAGAAAATCAAAAAGAAAAGAAAAATCTACAAGGGAGAAAATACTTTTTCAAAGTGTTGTAGGTTTGGAGACCATGGCCGAAAAAATAAGATCCAAGAAGACCGGACCTCACAACTTCAAAGTCTTGAAGGATCTGCAGTTAACATTTCGGTGCCAAACTTCACAACACACCTTCAGGTTGTGAAGAGGAGTCAATAGATTAACAGGTACGGGCAGGTGCAGTACTGATGTTACACCTCTATTTTTTAAGGGTTAGGTATGCTAGTTTTAAAGCACAGTAAAATTTGGACGTCTTCCAGTTACCTTCATTACTACAAGGCAGTGGTTCTCAACTGTTTTCTGTCATGCTAGAGAACATTATTTTCAATCTATCTATTACTCTGATGTTATCTTATAAAAAACAGTCACATTTAACTTTAGCTTATTTTATGTAATATCAGAAATACATTCAAAAATGCAAATAAGCAAATAATTAAATTGCTTAAAATGCCATAAAATAGCATTCCTTTAGTGTACACAGGATTTGCAAAGGATGCATCTCTAGCTAAGAAATACCTCTAACAAATATGCTATGTCAATGGTAAAGAAAGGCAATGGCAACCATCACATGGCCCCAAAATATTTGAGAAGCACTTCCCGCAGGCTAAGGAACCATATGTGGTTGGACTGGATGGCACAGAAAATGAACATGGAGTGGGTGCTGATATTTGTTTCCTGATAGAAATGCAGCTTGTCACGCAAGCTAATGGATAACATCCCAGGGTGTTTGATGTGTTGTATTTTTAGGAGTTTACACCACTGACATTTGAAAATACAATTAAAACTGAAAATAACCAAATTTTGAAGACCCGACCTCACAAGACATGCAGTCGAGTCATGTCTCGACTGCATGTCTTGTTGGGGTTTTTTTGTTTTGTTTTTTTACCATATATGTTTATTATCAGACACAGCGACTGGTGCACAGAAGAATTTGTAGATGCTAAATGTTCTCATTCTGAAGCTAGAGCCAAAGGTAAATCTGTTCCTAAAGTTTATCTGTCTTGTTTTCTTTTTCTCACTGTTAAATGCATGTGTTTAGGTAAAAACCTACATGGTGCCCTGAAGGTTAGAGAAGGTTAATTATGTGTAAACTGTTCAAATCTTTTGTAGTTTTTGGTAGGTTTGCTCTTATGCGTTTAGTGGTACCTGCTCTGTGAATCCAAAGTAGAAATAAAGCAAATAGCAGTGGCAAATGGTGCAAAAAGTGGAGTACTTTGCTTTGCATCGTGAATTCCTTCCATAGTGTTTGAAAGCCCCAGGGGGCTTTTTCCTTTGAGCGCCTGATATTGTGTCTGTCCAACTGAGAGAGAAAGAAGGAAGAGGAATGGAAAACTACAGCACGTGCCCTTAGGAGGCTTATCTCGTCCTTTTATTTCTATTGCCATGCGTTTTATCAAACAGCATGCAACGACAGAAATTTCTAATATGCTCACTTTATGCTCCTTGACATAGCTGCCTGTCACAGCGTGAATTCATAGCGAGTAATAACAAACAAGCTTCCCTCGGAGAAGAAAAGGATCATCAACAATAATTCACCTGTCTAACTCGGTTGCCAGTTATGTATGATTATTTCTGTCAGTGATTGTGCAGGCCAAGGGCGTAGGTTTGGTCTAAGTTTTGGTGGGGACCTTGACACCATTACCCCCCCCACAGAAGCGTTCAGACAGGGTCTCGGAGGCTCATAATAAATGTAAAACTACGAAGCGAAAAGGTCTCTCTCCCCCCCGCCCCCGGTCGGGACATGTCCCTACCCAAACCTACGCCCATGGTGCAGGCTCTTCGCCTTTTTTGCTCAATCCGTCATACGAGACTTATTTGGGAAAAAATTGTGTTTTACTCACCTCTCAGTAAAGAAGAGGTCCCTCCTCGCTGAAACCTTGCTCTTCTTAGGCACTTGAACTAACTTGGCTAATTGTAAAAACTGGCAGGTCAGGTTGAGTTCAATGCCCCGCCATAGAGCGTTGTTATTCAGTGCGCTTGTTCATATTCGCTGACGCTTCAGTTCGCCTTCATCATAGGTCTTTGCACAAATATGTGATAGTTTACAAAAAGTTGCGTTGCTTAGTTCACAAAACCTAGACAAAACGGATATTTTGGGTACCACTCAAAGAAACGTTTTTTTGTTTTGTTTTGTTTTTTTTTACTTGAATGCACCTCGCAGCTGGAGGCGATGAGACAGACTGCTGCTACCTTCACTCACTGAGAGTAGGTTCGTCAGAGACGGAGTATCCTTTTCTATTCACGCCAAACATCATGCATGTTTTACCCTGGGTCTTGTACTGAGCTGAAAATAATAGTTCTTTAAAGGTACACCAAAAGAGGACATCCCATTATTGTGGTTGGGGGGGCAATAAACAAATATATTTTTAAGAGCAATTTTGGGTGGGTCGGCAAAGTTACAGTGAAATGTAACGTAAAATGTGGTTTAAAAAGTTTTTGATGTGTTCAAGCTGCAAGACCAAAAATGACTAGTAATGCTCAAACGTGTTTTTCTCAGTAAGCAAACTATTGAGATGCATAAAAGTCAAATTAAAATGTAAAATCTTGTACACCTTTACAAAAATGTAAGGCTATAAATAAAAACAAGTTTTAATGAGTAACTCCACTTGATAAAATCCCTCATAAATATTGCTTTATTGTAGTGGCTCTCAAGTTATGTGTTATTTAAATTATAACTTGCTAAGTTGCTTTACGTTTAAATCTTTTTTGGTTTTGGCCAACAACCTAGTTGTAGTGCTTAGTCCCCCTGTTTCAAACTCTTCTCATTAACATAAGAGTTAAAGAGCTAAATATAATTGAGATATTTGATACCTTTGACAAAAAAAAGTTTGTCTATGAAAGCAATGTAGCCAGTTTTGATTTCCAAGGCATAACGAGGCAGTTTATCATGATTCAGCCAAAGTAATACAATTATGAACTGCAGTCTGATTTTTATTGTTAATCTGTTTCTTCCTATTGAGCAGTGTTACATGTCTTTTGCTTTAAGTATTTACTTATTGGATGTTTTTTTTAGGGTTAGTGCTACAGAGTCACAGTTAGCTCCTCTCTTCAGAGGCTCTGACGGAGCCTGTGCTGTTCGCAGTGCTGCTGTTGCTGCTCCTACACTTCGGACACAATGGCTGGGGTGGACCTAAATTCATTCTTATTTTTTTCTTTGATGAATGGTGGATTTACTTCGTTCTTTGTTTCTTTCGCCATTTCGTATCGATATTGTTTAAATACAAAGGTTTCTTTTATGATTTTTTTTTGGGGGGGGACAATTCTAGACTTTTCCCCTCAAACTCCCAAGGTTTTCCGCCCAAGGTTATCCTCTTTTGGTGATATTGCATCCACGGTGTCACAGCTGTAGTCATGTAGTTTTAACTAATTTGTTAATTTGTGAAAAACACTGCATCTCTTTAAAGCTCCAATTTCTGATATGGGCCGCATGGCAAACCACCCAGGGTGGCATCTTGTGGAGAGCAACGTGAGCTGCCTGAGCACCCCCTGCTCCCGCTCTCACAACCGGAGGATCTGAATCTCAGCAGTGTCTAAAGCAGAGCACAATTGGTTGCTCTGCTTGAACAACCAATCAGTGTGTTAGGGGAATTGAGGGACGCCAGAAAGATGGTTCGCCCAAACAAGCTAGAACCGCCTCTGGCTCCACACACACATATATAGAGATGAGAAGGAGAACAATAGACAAGCACTGCACAGCTTGGGGCGAAGTGCTTGCATTCCAAACTAATTATGCATTCCAAATTTACTACGTGTACCAATGCAACTTTGTAAATTTGAACAGTATACTTCATTGCTGGATCTGGTTTCACATCTTCTTCTACTGTCTTTGATAGATTCGCTATGGGGTTTAGGTCAGGTACACTTGTTTTCCAGTCAATGTGGTCATTAAAGGAGGTACTTTTGGCAGTGGGAGCTGATGCTGAGTCCTCCTAAAAAATGAGAGAACCTCTACATTACGTTCAAAAAGTTACACCTTGTCAGAAGAAGGAAGCAGGTAATACTCTAAAATTTTCTGATTGGCTGCACTGACTTTTTACTATGTTAAACACTGGGCAAAAGGCGAATAACATCAGTCTCAAAATCGTCAATGACTACAGTTACCTGTTTGAGAAACATGAGTGTATTTCAGTTTATACTGAGTTAAGCAATTGCTCTGTGACTATATCTGTCATTAGTCAGTATATTCTAGACCAAATGCTATGGAAAAATTCCATTTAACAATTGCAATGGAAATATTCAGCTGCTTCATTTTAATAAGGGAAGGGACAGTACATTTGACAAAGCGTTAGTGCTGGTTTGTGGTTGGAAGTATCATATAACCTTATCACAATGGTCAGAGTCCAGCCTCAAAGCTTCTTATGTGTCAAGTAAAACCTGTGATTCAGTTAGAAAAGGTAGTTTTTATTGTGGAAATTTCAGGTATTTATGATGTTTGTGGACATTAAAATTAAATTGGAGGTATTAACCTGGGGTCTAGGTGGGCTGCTGGATGTGAACTTCTGGTTGCAAGTGCCTCAGGAATGGAAGCCCATTCCCAGCAGGATCAAAAGTACCCAGGATCCAGAAATTAACATCTTGTTCAGCTCTATGGGTGTCAAGGAATGTGTGAGCTACCACTTCATATTCTCTGCCGTAAGCTGTCCTGTAGGGAAAACAAATCATTAAACATTTGGTAAATGCAAAAACGTCTCAAATGCCAAATACAAACTTTTGGAATCAGAGTATGACCCCTTATCTAAATTACATGCTGTATTTGCCTATCGTTTGTGCCAGTGAATCTTTTCTTACTTAGTATGACTTAAAGCTGCAGTATGTAACTTTAATAAGAAATATGTTTTATACATATTTGCTAAAACTATCATTATGTCATGACAGTTTGCTCTTAGCGAGATAATCTATGAAAAGATCAATCATCCTCCACCTCTTCCCTGAGCTACAATTGCCGTCTGAAGAAATGCATTGCTCCCAATGAAAAGCAACCAGTCAGAGACAGGAGGATGTTTTAGTACTGTCAGTCAACCTGGTGAACGGTCTGCTAAATGTGGTAACGGCGAAGAGACAACTCACTATTACAGGGAAATCATTCATCCGGTGTCATCCGTGGCCATGCTAACTAGATTTTCTCATTCATGGCAGGCTTTTCTTATGGTGAGAAGCTGTTGTGTAACAGACAGTAGGGAGGGAGTAATGGAGATGAGCAGTGTGCGCATGGGCATGATTGACAGCACTAAGAATGTCCTTGTGGTTCTGATTGGCTGTTCATAGTTAGCACTGGGAGCACTGGAAGAAGGCAGAGGATCTTGTTTTTTTTCATAGATCATAGATCATATCTCATCGCTATACTGTCACAACATAGTGACAGTTTAAAAAAATATGTTAAAAAAACATTTTTTATATAAGTTATATACTGCAGCTTTGATGAATGTGCAGTGTTCTTTTGAAGTTTCTTTGTTCCATAGTTTACTCAATACTAATAAAACTCATTACCAAGGTGGAGATAGGAAAAAAAAAGTATAATAGCATTACATAATATTTTAAGGTTTGTTGCAGTAGCATAACTGCACACAGCAAATTTGAGGTAGAAGTCAACTTTTAATTTGAGTATTTATTTAGGGAGGGAGACAATTTCATCAAAACAAATAGTTACTTGCAAATACAACTGAAGCATTCTTTAAAGTTTTCACTAAAGTTTTAAATCAGTCAGAATTTCTAGGAAATTCAAATTGATAATCTATGACTTTCTGTTTTCCTGTGGTATAAACAGGACTGCTCATCACGCTGGACAAGGACCAATCTTCATCTTTCCACCACACACAGAGAAGAAAATTGTAAAGAAAGTTTAAGAAACATATAGCGACAAGAAGGAGAACAAGCAAGCACCGCACAGCAAAGTGCTTGCATTCAAAACTAATTATGTCATTACTCTGTACTAATGCACCTTTGTAACTTTGAATAGCATTGTAGAATAAGTCAGATATGAAATAATTTTGCTGCACAGCATTTGAACTCAATACTTGATCCATGTTAGTTTTGCTTTAATTACTTTATCAAAGTGAAGTGGCATAGAGGAGATGAGCCTTTGCCAGTTCTGAAGTGATAAGGAAGCCTATATTGCTTTAATATGTTAGAGAACTACAGGAAAATGTGACCTCACACATTCATCAAATCTCCATGACAACCATTAGACTTTACCTGCATATCAAGTTGTTGTGTGATGCCAGATAGAACACTTTACTTTCCTAATTCCTACAATCACAAATGTGAACACATGGCGTTTGGACAAATTCTTCTGGAACTTTGGCTAGAAAAATGTGCTTCCATCAATTTCTTACTGAAACCTGATGTTTGTTAAAATCCAGAAACTGAATGTGCACCAAAAGTACTGGTGTACAGATGTGTAGATACACATTAGTTTAATTACTTTTCCTTTGTACATCCCAATCAAATTCCACATTTGGACACACCTTACTTTACATATGCAAGTAGGTGTAAATAAGTCATATTATTGGTTTGGGTCCATTAGGAAATCTTCTTCGGCTTTGCTGTATACTTTTCAAGGCAACGATACATACTTATCCAATGTCAAATGACCTGATGTCAAATCAAATATATCTGAATTCACCCTGTGGGTCATGTCTAGATCTTGAGTTTACCAAAATGTCTTTCACATTGTCAACAGTTTCCATGTATGCTCTGCAGGTGTCACCAAAGGGACTAGTATCTGTAGAAATTTTCTTTGTGTGAGATGATGCTGCTGTAGTAAAAACTGGCTTTTCACCAGCACTGTAAAACCACCACCTGTAAAATTTCAATATCTCATTTAGGTGAAGTTTATAATAAAAGTAAAAAAATATATAAAAATAAAATACCAGAGAAGCTTTTCACTCAGAACAGCAAGGCCTTCGTGTGTCATGCAGTGGACGACCAGCACCTTCTCGTTAGCCTGCATAAACAAATACAGGGTAGTTTGTGTTTACATAACATTCCATATGCTGCCTTCAGTAGTGCACATATCTAACTGTTAATAACTTACAGGAACTGGCAGACCCTCGGATTCAAATCTTTCCTGGGGGTCAAAGTGCGATATTTTCCACCACGACAAAACGCTTAAGGTGTCATCCAGATAAACATCTTGGAGGCCAGACTTCTTTGCACACTTTAAATTAAACACAATTACAATAGGTGATAGATGCACATGTTTTCAACAAAGTGATTTTCACTTAACATTTGTGATAAATGTGGATGTACCTTTAGGAAACGTGGTTTATCACTGGTCAAGTAAAGCTAGAGCAAAACATTAACAGAAAAAAAGCAGTGGTCAAATGACAGATTAAAGATAATGTTTAAGAAGAAGTGTTGACTTTCTTTTTTCCAGGAAATTATACATTCACTGTTTTATTTCTTGAATTCTCTTTTTTTGTGTTGAGGAATTTTGCAAAGCACATATTAATCTGCGATAAGAAGACTGTTGTAAATATTTTTTATTTTTAGGTTAAAGATTCTCAACAGAAGCTCCAGAAAGCTGATGAAGCCCACTTAGAAAGTAAGCAAACTTACTCTATAAAGAGCTTGTTCTGTTCTGCACTACAAGGATTTGTAAGGCAGAGTAAACTCCTGTCTTTGCATCTGACTGGTTGCTAAGAGATTACTCAAGGTTATCCTGCAGGTGGTGTACAACTAACTAAATCATGAATGAGTTCAAGCGCTACAACCGCCATTTGCAGGTGAAACGAAGGTTAATAGAAACTTTACCTGACTTCAGGTGTTAATTATTAAAAAAAACTTTGGTCACAAGGCACTTTGTTCTTGAATAAATTTGCTCACAAAATATGTATTTTTCCAAGAACCTGAAGATAATTACTTTCCTCACAAGGCCTTTTTCTTTCTTAATTTTGGTGTGTTTTATTAAGGACCACTCTCCTGAGATTTTTACATATTAAAATACAGGATGGTGTAGAAGAAAGAAATGAAACTCCGCTGCTTTTGTTTTAACTTACTTAAGATGAAAGTATATAACTGACCTAACTCATGTGTGATGTAAGTCAAACTGCACGCTGTTATACAATCTGTGTTTTCTGTGTTTAACACAGAACAGAAAATGAACATTTTAAATTTAACTTATGTGGAAAGATTATTTCCTGAGGCAATAATGACTCACTAAACCACATTGTTCAGCTCCTTCTTAACAAAATTTATGAGGACTGTAGGACTTTTGACCAGGTCAAAATTAGTCACCAAAGTCAAATAAAAATTGTAAGTTATCCTGTTAAATGTACTAAAAAAGGTAGAATAAAAGTCAAAATAACAGACATGAAAACCAGCACAACTCCCTTTTGAAACTGTAATATTGTGTGAGCTCAGTTTAGATCTATTGTCTTGGTTAGTAATCTGCTCCAGACTCTAATGATTACAAACCAGTTCAAAAACTATAACTTTGGGGGGTTTTCTTCAGCTGGCACAGCTACCAATTCCCATGATAGAGGGAATCTTACTAAATTTATAGCAAGGTTGGATTTGCAATATGTGCAATTGAAGTTAAATCTTTTTTTATGAATAGACCGCACTGACTATGTATTCTCTATATGAATTGTCTTGAAAATGCCTTTAGAACTATGTAAATAAAATGGATTGAACTTAAGGATTTACAGTGCAACATATTTTAGTACAGCTTTAGTTTAGGTTTGTAGTTTTAACATTACATTCTTAAAATGTGATGACATTTATTGAATACCATCAAAGCATCATAACTCTCCAATAAGTTCTGATACACCTGGATTTTGTGAGAAAATGTATAAACCACCTAACGCTAAAACAAATAAAGCTTAAGGAAAAGGTTTTACTTACTCCTTTGGCAAAGCCACTTGTTGTTCTGAGAGCAAAACTCTGGTCAAAATGCAGAGTTGATCCTTCAGGACTGCCATCAACACTGCACCACACAGACAACGTCAGCTGGGTGCTCACTCTTTAGTTTCTGTTGAAGTAATTTTCTGGGTGCTTACCTGGTGATGATAAAAGCAGTGCGAATGCAGGATTGAATACCTTTGCCTGCACTGACCCCACATGGTAACTTAATGCTCGGCGGAGATGTCTTTGTCAGATTGTCAACATTGGCGTTGATGCTGAGAGCGCTGTGCTCTCTATCTTTTCCTCCCACATTCACCAACATCACAACATCTCCAAAACGTAGCTGTCCATTGATTGTCGCAGAGAGATTCACCTGCACAAGTAGATAAACACCCTCATCACCACTGATGCCTGTAGGTCACTATTAGAGCTTTTAAATCAGTTTAGATTCATGTTACCGGCTCCAAAATGTTTTGTTTGAGAAAGTCCACTTTCTGAGAAAGAAGCTCTCCCCGCTCCCTCTTGTTAAGAAATTCTTTTATTGTATCCTGGAAAAAACAACGACATATGAAATGTTTCTCTACAAGCTGTTATTGACCACGACAAACAGTTGTTTTTTTTCATTATCACAATGTCTCAAAATAAGTAGAGATAAGTATTTGTTGCGAGAAACATGTAGTAACCTTTCTTCTGTCAGACTGGCAAGTGCACAGCGAGGTAAATAACTATTTTTACCTCTGGTCAGCCCAGCATTTCACTGAAACTTCAAACCCTGAAGTGGTTCTCTGGTCAACGTTTATTTAAAACTTAGACCGGTCTTTTGCTTATATATGTAAAAACTCAATTATGTTTTTTATGGTTTAAAGCACTTTGAACTGCTTTGCTAAAATGTGTTTTACAAACAAACTTGATTTGACTTGACATATTATATTTCTAATTCCACAGATGACTTAAAAGTACTCTTAAAATGTAATGTTAAAAAGTTGTAAGTGACTTGACTTTCAGATAGCTGGTAAAATATAAAGCGACATAACAGAATTTTCAACAGGAAAATGAAAAAACCTTTAAAAGTATGAAACTTGAAGAGAGAAAGAATTCTGAACAAATCAACTGATTCACAAAGCTTTCCCTGCTCTCCCATGTTCTTCTCTTTTTTGAACACCAGCTAAATATTTTTTTGTCATTATCAGACAATTATGTTAACAAATCTCAGCTAAATAATTTATGATAATGATTTAATAATAATGTGAATACTTGTCATATTAGAACATTTCATTTAATTATTTTTTAAAGTTACTGTTTGCTTTGTTTTGTATTCTGAAATAGCAAGGTGTTAGTGTAATTTTCCTTTAGATACCCTCTGCAAAGATGCAGAAGATATTAAGCTAAAAATTATTCATACTCACGGCATCATCAAATTCAAAATAATTTCTATTCTATTCAATCAAAAATGTATCACTGAGAATGAGGTGGATCTCTCAAGAATAATAAAATCCATTAAAATTCTAATTTGAAAAAAAATTATTGTTTTTATCAAAACTTTATTTTTTTCTTCTTTGTCTTCATTGTATTCAGATTATTGTTAATATTTTATTTGAAAATCTCATGCTGAAGATTTTTCAAGCCTTTTTTTTCAATGGAAAAACCTTTCTTTGTATTGCAGCAATCAAACCCTTTTTATTGTTAGAGAGTGTTTTGCATGTTTCCAATATTGTTTTCATAATTTATCTTCCATGAAAAGCTCCAAGTCATTGAAGTTGGAAGGCCTCTATGCCATCTCCACAGAAATTCTTTTAGCTTCAAGTCAGGACTGTTAACATCACTTCTAGACAGAAGAAACTTGTTGGTCAAATTTAAAGAAAATACATTATACCTATATCTACCATGAGTATGAAAAATTTTACACTTCATCATAATAAATGACTAAGAACTTTAGGACCTTATGCTTCCTGTTTTAACCTTAGGTCAATACATTGATAAAATAAATAAATTCTCTTATATAGCCACTCAACGGGATTGTATTTAAAATTAAGGTGACTTCTAAAAGCAATTTGATGCACTGGATTTTATTTTGGGGTGTAAAATTAAAGTAGGGTGAACACAAATGTACACTTCACATTTGAATCAGTAAAACATTTTCACAGCTTGGTAAATCAAACTGAATTCTTTTAAAAAGAGGAATAAGAATAAGCAGTATTTGGGAGAAACTTTGATCATGCACAAATTAATTAATTTTTTAACTACCGTTTTACTTATCTTTTGCTTACCATAGACGATTAGATGCATAAATGTGTACATCTAAAATGCAGCTTTGAAAAATGTAGCTATTAGGTTAACTTTAATGAAAATGCTAAATATAAAAATATGAAATAAATTAAAACCCTTTGTTTACCGTAAATTCTAAACTCTTATTTTCATGTTTCTACACCCTTACTGATTTAGTTAAAATATGTCAACATAACGGCTAGCTCAGATAATATGTCCTCATTTTCTTTTCTACAAACCTCCTTTAGGACCAGGTCTTCAAACCAGTTTCCGGTTTTCACCTTAGGTTGATACATTCGCTGATAAGTCATTTTGACGATAGCTATGAAACGTCAACAAAAAAAACACACACACACACCAGCCAGTAAGCTAACAGATTTCGATAACCATAGTTTTAAGCTACACGCGGTTTCTATAGAGACGGTTTCCCTAGATACGAGCTTTAACCGCGTCTCACCATCTGTCGCTAGGGGGCGTGCTGGTATTACATAGGACATCAATCTTTCATGGCCTGCCTTCCAAACAATTAACAAGACCAAAATAAATACTGATTTGCAGCGTTCTAAAAACACGAACACGGTCATAAAATGTAATAAATACATAAAGTTTGATCATCTGCTGTAGAATAAACAGGTACATATGACTTCAAGACTCAAAATCAGCCTTGTATTTTTTTTATGATGAGCCAATTTGTACCCTCACATAAAATACAAGTAAACTCATGAAAGAGCTAATCCTAAGTTTTAATTAGGGCTAAAAAGAAAATCACACTATTTAGGTTCCTTCACAGTTCTTTAAATGCAATATCCCTTCGTTGAATTCTCAAGATTTTAACTGAAGCACTCCAAGTAGACAGTGTCCATCTGTCATGGTTGATGCTCCTTTTTTCTCTGTATAAGTCAGTGACCGTTAGCTCGATCTCTGGCACCATTCATGGCACCATTAATATGATTCATTTTGTGTTTCATATTCTTTTGTGAATCACTGTCATCCTCCTCTTCATCGCTCCGAACATCGCCGTCGAGTTGCTGGATGAAAACATGCCACAGAGAAGATTTAGAACCAAGAGGCAGACATTTAGCCGAGAAACACTGCACATTCACACAAACCATTTTGAACATACCTTGCTGAAGACAAACTTGTAAGCCATTCTTGTTATTAGAAAAGCCCAGTAGACATGTAGAATTTGCAGAACCAGTAACATGATGTTGAAGAAATAGTAGCCAAAGAAGGGGTCAAACCTCTCTATTGGGTACACCCATGTACAGTGGATGAGCCTGTAGATGTGTATGCTTGTTATTCTCCCTTAGCTGCCAGCTGTAATGTGCTACACAAACACTTTTTTTTTTATTTACTCACCAAAACGGAAAAATAACAAGTCTTGTCAACATGAAGGCAGTTGTAAATATCACAAACATAACATTAGCAGTGTTCTCCCACTTTGCGTAGTTAAATAACTTTCCTCCCTGTAAAAGAAGCAAAGACAGAGATAAGAGCCTTCTACCTCTTGAAAAGAAAAATGAGAATCAATAGAATAACAAGTATACTGTTACTTCAGGAGAAATAACAAAGCAGAAAGGGAGTAAAGGGAGGTGAATAGATATGCATCCCAAACCTTTCAGATTGTTATTCATAAAAATTATCTTTTTCCCTCCACTTCCCTAATACTCATGGCTATGTGTTGTAGCGTTCTGCTTTTTAAAATATTTGCAGATTTAGAGAAATAATAATTAAAAAAATTTAAAAAGAATTTTTACTTTAAATTGTAAAAAAGGCGGTTATGTAAATAAACAAGGCAAGGCAAGGCAAGGCAACTTTATTTATATAGCACCTTTCAGTCAAAGACAATTCAAAGTGCTTGTACAAGAGAACAAAAAACAAAAAACAAAAAAAAACAAAAAAACAAAGATCATGCTGATTAAAAATAGAGAAAGCACCATAAACATCAAAATTTCAAATATGGTGAATTAGCACAACCAGAAACCTAATGATATGCAGCTTCAAATAAGAAGGTTTTTAGCCTTGTTTTAAATAAACTT
>CAEFZY010052287.1:0-28950 GCA_903066815.1 Brachyrhaphis roseni
CTTATCTTATCTTATCTTATCTTATCTTATCTTATCTTATCTTATCTTATCTTATCTTATCTTATCTTATCTTATCTAAAGGGTCTCCAGGTTTTATTAAAGCCTTGAACACTCTTTTTTGCACAATTTTTTTTTATGAATATTTACCATTGCCTGATTTTTATGCCTGACGGAACAGTCTCCTGCTCTTTAAATTTCAAAACAAAAAACTGAAAAAATCTGAACTGAACAAAATTTAGCTAGGTATTAAATAAATCATTTTAAAACCGAATAGATTAAAATTTCTAACCAAAGTACAAAGCTGTGTAAAATTAGATTCCCTGGTCAAAGTGTCTCAATAGCGTAATACCTATCACTATCAGATGCTTAAAGGTAGAAAGTTTTTCTCTTTGAAAAGTAAAAGGAACATGTTTTGAGCAACAGAAAAAAAATAAAAATACAGACAATTATTTATTTTTTTTAAAGTGGTTCCAACAACTAAACTTCACATGTGACAGTTGTTTTAACATTACAATTCTGCTCACGTTGTAGTCCCTACAACTGGGCCAGAAAATGACCATTTTCAATACACAGTGAATATTTGCTGCTTGCTCATGAAACCCACAAAAACATTTGAATCCAGCCCAATGCACTGACCCAGCGAGAGTGAAGAAACCATTGAGAAAACAAATTCGACTTTAACAGCAGAGCCTATCCATCACCCAGGCAACTGCGTGTTTTACTGAGCAAAGCGAACATAATACAACTTAATAGTGGGGTTAACGTAGAAGACAAGTTTACTGCTACAGAGCAGACATGAACAGGCCTGAGAATGGGTCAATGATTTGTGTGTGGAAGGCAGATTGGAGCCAACTATGCTGCCATTGAGAATTATTTAAATCAACATAATTAGAGTTGATGCATGAGAAATTTTATGCACAATATACACTCATCTATTCACATGGTTGTTAATGAAAAGTTTCACAAAACTAATGAGCACTCAATTTTCTCAGGGCTGCTATTGCACAAGAAATTTCACAGTGAAAAAATTACATTTGCTCACCATCTTTTGCTTTGTCAACTTTGCCTTTTGTTTTTGGAAAAAGCTAAAATTATAGTATTACTTTTTTGACCTTTCAATGCATTTTGATGTTTTCGTCTGCATCAAGGAGAAGTCTAAAACTAAGATATTAATGAAACAATAACTTTGGAAAACACAGATAGGTTTTAAACACTTGTTTAGTATACGCACTGTGCAGCATTGTGCAACTCTATATAACCTTCCAACCCCTGGATGCTCATGACTGTCAACATTCCTCTGCTTTTTAAGTTTCATACCATCTTTATTGTGTCATATTTTATTTTTCCTTATTTATATTCTGAACAAAGTGAATTCTATCTGGCTTTTCAAGCGAGTATTTATCTTCTTGGTCTATGCTTTTTTCGACTAATTCGATTTGGCCTCTATAAGCAGAATTTTTGAATGAGCATCTGTCAAGGCAGCATTAAATTAATAATATTTAGAGCTGAAGCTTATTTTTCCTTTAGGCATCCATGAGAAGATTAAAGCCTTACACAAACTTGGACCTTTTAAATCAGTACATGTACAAACAAAACTATTAACAAACACATGTGGTATGCACACACCTGCACACACCCTGCAGTGTTCAGACACATTTTGCTGACTAATCTAGATGAACTCTTTTTCCAGCAGTGATAACAAAGCATTCCAACTTCAAATTCTTCTTTGACAAATCTAAAAGAATTTTTAAGAAACATAAAAATCTGTTAAGAATTAACATATATAATTCTTAACTGACCTTTTTAAAATGTTTGAAAACATGGAAGTGATTATTAAATTGCACTTTTCTGACCCAGTGGAGGCAGACCTTTGTCAAAAAGAATCTGCAAATGAGAGATGACTTGTCGTATCAAAAACACCAGAGCATGATGGCAGATTGGTTTCTTTTTCATGCTTTTTAATAAAATATTTTTGTTATTTATGTTGACTTTGGATACAAATATAACGATCAGTAACTACAAGCTAATAAAAGTAAAAAAAATGATGAAATATTCAAGATTATACTCATTTAACATCAAACGCAGTCAAGATCACAAGAATCATACACCTCAGTGATGACATCTGTTATATGGATGACATGAACTGAATCATCACAAAGATCAGGAGTCAGAACAATGGCTTTGCTTGCTTGCCGTGACAAGCAAAGGTTGAAATCCTCAGTATCTTTTGAGAAGGACTCCTCATCTCCAACAGCATCGACTCATATATCTTGTCAATGTACCAACTCTAATGGTCACCCCGGAGACGAGTGGATTTTCTGCATGGTTTGCCATCAATGTAACCGCCGTATCCGCGTTGAGTGAATGTTTCACAGATATCATCAGAGGGAGTTGACAGAAGAAGAAATAGAGCTTCTACCACAACACAAATTACTTTAGCTAACAGGCTAAGTTGAGCCGAAGCACAGCCGAGAGAGATAGCTGTGTAAAAGGACATGAAGCATCAGAGGCAACAGAGTAAATACTACCTGTAAGGATTAATGTTCCTGTTTTAACTTGTACAGATGTAAATACTGGAAATATGAGGGTTATCCTGTTGGAAAAAGCGATTTACCTCCCTCAGCCTGTGCATAAATTACACATGCAAAACTCTTTGAAAAGTATGCAGTTACTACCTACACTACGTTAAGTATTAGTGGTTGGTGGAGCAATAAGAAACACTGTGGAAGCTGATAATTATGAGATAAATCATGCAGCTGTTCATCTATTGCTATATTATGTTAATAGTTCCCACTGACAGTCAAACAAATTCAGTTTCACCAACTTGAAATGTTGATGGCTAAAGCAGACGTCAATCAAAAAGCAGCACTTTTTCCAAAAATCATACAGTGATTTATTAGGTCACAAAGCGCGCCATTAGAGCTGCTAAAAATCTTACACAAAAATAAATAAAAACAACATAGCATTTAACTCACTGAAGCATACAGGCATGCTTCTAAGCTTACTATTTGATGGTGAGTTGGAGTGGTGAGTGTGGTCGGCAATGAGGGAGGCAGAAAATATGTAGCAACCACACTGGTATTTCCAGTGGGTTTGGACTATTGGTGCCTCTGGCAGCAAGGTCATGTGTTGACTAAAGTCATTTCATTTTGTACTAGAAAGCATCACAAGCCAGCCTTATGGAGGGAAATTTTTAGCAACAGACTTCAGCCTGATGCATCTTGAATGTGTGTGAGAAGTCCGTACTGGACAGAAGTCTTAGAGTCCTGAAGTACCTTGCAAAAGTACTCAATCACCATTAATTCTTTAAAATTTTGAAAAGTCATATCAATCATTACGTCATTTATTGGAACTTTACATGACAAGGCAGTAGTGCATAACTGAAGTGGAAGGAAAATGATGAACGGTTTGTTTTACTTCTTTACAAAGAAAAATATAAGGAAAACATATATAATAAAAAAATGCTATATGCATTTCAATCTAGGAACATATCCAGCTGTTCTGTAAAGGCATCTGAGGTTTTTTAGAGAACATTTGTGTGCAAACATTATTGTGAAGACCAAAGAGCACTGCAGATAAAGGGAGAAAAATAAAGAAATTTAAAGCAAGATCTCAAACTTTAAACACCTCACAGAGCACCCCTTTACCCATCATCTGAAATTGAAGAGTATGACTCAAGTGAAACCTACAAAGACATAAGGCTGGTCAGGAACAGTATTAATCAAAGACACAGCAAAGAAGCCTAGAGAAGCTGCAGATATCAGGTGTAAGAATCTGTTGCACACTGCATAAAACTTGCCTTTATGATCATAAATCCCATAAGCAGTGTGTTACAAGCCATGTAGGGGAGACAAGAATCATGGAAGAAGTTTTTCTGGTCAAATTAGAACAAAACATTGTCTATGATCTGCAGATTCTGAGTGGTAAAAAAAAAATAACACTGCTCATCTCCCTGAGGACACCATCCCCTCTCTAAAACATGGGTTTGCCCCTATCATGCACCAAGGTGCTTTTCTTCTAGAATAATGGCACAAAGAGAGCAACTGGAGAAAAAAATAATGAGACATCATATCGAAGAAGAGCCATTGATCAGATGAAATCACCTTAATCATATCATGGGGATACACCTCTCCAGCAGAAACAGGGAAGCAGGGAAGAATTCTTGGGGAGATGGGCGGCGTTACTAAATAAAGGACGATCCTAGAAGAAAATTAGTCAAAGGTTGCAGAAGACTTAAAATTGGGGAGGAGGTTCCTCTTCCTCTACACTTTATCAAGCCCACCAATCCCATCACAGCAGCAAAGAACAATGAAAAACTGTGTAAAATATAAAATAATTAAAAACTATACACCACGTATAAAAATAGTTCGTTAAAAAGAAACAAACCTGATCCTATTTCTGATTATCTCAGCTCACTATGTGTACAATTTAGAGCTTCACTACGTCACAGATGAGCGAACAAATAATAGAGTAGACGCTGCCGCCTGAATAAAGTCAGATGTAAAGTAATGACTAATGCTCAAACTTGGCTCATAATTGTTAAATCGATCCAAAAATGCAGAGTACAAACCTAAAGGCCATAGAGAATATGCTTGGCCAAAGACACTAATTTGTATGAGAGTGGCCATTACTGAGACACAGCAGCCAGCTGTGGCGTGCTGCTGTTTATCTGGAGGTAATGAGAGGTAACATGGCTGTAATGCGGTTCCACGCATGTATATCTGTCTCCACTTCCAGAAAATAAATCCTGTTCGGCTGGCTTGGAATCCCTCTGTTTTTTTCCTCTCTCTCTTTCTCTCGCTCTCTGCTATTTCTCATTAACCTCATGAAAAAGAAAAACATGTTTAGTGTGAGCTGAAGACCCCCTTATCCACTGACTCAGTTGTGGGAAGGGAGCTGTAATGGTTAATTGAGGGAGGTCTCACACGGGGAGAGAAGACACCCACACTCAACACACACATAGATCAGAGAGCAGCAGTGTTTTAAGGTGATGTTCGGGGTGGCAGATAAACAGAACATGTCTCGAGGAGCAGCGGGAGGCCTGATGGGACTCAGGTGAGAGAAAGCGTGGAATAGCCCAAGGAGACATGACGCTCGTCTGGCCTGTTTCCCGGCCTCCCGTGTCGGAGCATGAAAAGGAGCAGGTCGTTTACACCCCGCTTAAAAAAGAAGAAAAAGAAAAAAAAAAGCCACCATAGCTACAGCAGCACCTGGATGTTATTTGGGCTAATGGAGTTGAGCCTCACTCAATAGTAATCAACTCAGGGGAGGGCTTGTCGCTTGGATTCCTGTAGAACCATTTTCCAAAACTTCCTTTCTTTGTCTTGCAAAACTTAACTTTTTTACCCTCCTACCTGGTTTTCCTCCCTTCCCGTCCTTATCTCTCCCCACCCTTTCCTTGTGTGTTTATTTTATTTTGCAGAGAGCTGCTTATGACAAAGCTTTCACTCCCCGGATGCGTGCAGTCAGAGTTTGTGTCATGCCCTTATGAGGTATGAGGGCTCTGCCAGCCCCACCCGGAATGCTCTTCCCAAGCTTTGGAGGAGGGGTTGACTTTTGCTTCTGCTTCTCTTATCCAGCCTAGTGTTGATGCAAATCTGAACGTCATATATCATAATTTTTATATTTCCTTGTCAGTTGTGTTTTAGCTTGTAGCTCACTCATTATTCAAGTCAGAAATTGAGAAATAGGTACGAAAGCAAGAGTGAAGAAATTGAACACAAGGTAGCCAAGATTGTGACCAATACTTACCAAACAGTGATAATGTTATGTTTGGAACTCCAAACTATTATGAATAACACATAGAAAGAAGTGGCGAATTTTGCTTCTGTTCTAGCTCTTGATCTGATACCCACACACACACCAGCACCCCCATTTCTCCAACTGGATCAGCTTAATTTTTTTTACTGAGCCATGCAGCAGTTGTGTAAGTCTCACTTCTTTCCTCATAATCAATCTGTTTTTATTTTGTTTTTTTTACTTTGAGGGACATGTTGCACTAACCTGTCAAGACATTATTTTGAGAACAAAGTCATAATTTTTGCTATAGCTAAATATTTTTTGTTTTATCGTGATCAGTGGATGTTAGTAAACATTTTGTAACGGCAGAGTGCACATAGAAAGTAAAAGGGGCTTCAACATAGTATCTGTCATTCACTTCAATACTACAATATGACACCATCCTAAGGGAAATAAACCCGCCTGTATAGCTTTACAACACATTTACTGCTGTCAGGTTACACTGCATGTATACATCAGTAATAATGTCAACACATAATTTTTTATTACACTATGAAGAAGTTTCACTCACCTCATCATTATGGAATATTCAAACTAATAGTGAAACTGTCAGCATCACTCTATGTCTAATTAATATGACTAATAATTATCTGGCCATTTGGGGGTACATGTGGTTGATATTTTAGTATGAAAACACTAATGTACCCACTTGTGATATATTGAAACACTGTGACTACCACACAATTGATCCTGAAATATGCACTATTTAAAAAAATTGACAAGACTTGATGTTTTTGCAAAATATCCCTCATTTCACCACATGTATATTGTCTCATATATACATGTGAGACAATATATCATATCACCCACATAATATTGTCTAGTTCTTCTGTTGTGTCCTCATCCCTCATTTTGGGTTGCTGCCTCCTTTTAATCCAAGGTTTGGATTATTTCATATCTTGGGGTGAAAAGTGTTTTTAATACTTCAGGACAGTGCCTTTGCAGTCAAAAGGTCACCATCCAACTATGGGGATCCTTCTTGTTTTAGTAGGATTGCCTGTTTTTGTGTCTGAAAAACATGTTTTGAATTGATATATTTCTGTGAAATAAATAAGGGAAAGAACTAACCGTTATGAATTTATTCATTTGCAAGCTTTGTAGGTTCTAAAATAAGGTATATTTAATAAAACATTTATATGACAGGATTCATGCATTTTTGCTGTTAAAAAGCTGAGATGAGACTTCCTGAGTAAGACCATTTTCCGTATCCCTGTTATTACCTTATTCATAGGAGCAGTAGAGAGTTTAAGACTGTTTACTATCTATCACAAACCTCAGACGCCTGAAATCTTTAGCTAAAGGCATGTATAGCAGTATAGAATAGCAGTATAGAATAGTTCATTATGTAGCAGACGCATTCATCCTGTGCTGGCTCCTTTCATTCAATTTACCAGAGGGGTTTACTTTTTATGTCCTCCTCTGGTGTCGGGTGTTTTCTATTACAGTGTTTCACCCTCGCTGTCTCTTTCATCCGTCCAGACAAACATTCTTTGTTTGCCATAAAAAAAAAAAAAAAACTCACTTCATTTGTTATATCATGAAATATTCTTAGCTCAACATAAAGAGAGAAAAAAGAAAGCAGAAGGGGCTCCTTTGGAAAAATATCTTGTGACAGATTCCAAATTGAAAGTTGTAAAATAACATTACTTGAAATCCCTAAACAATGTATCAGAAATACTGTTTATTTTTGATCATACTTTTTCTCTCCGCTCTTACAGCTTGAATGTAAAAAACCCCTCAAAGAAAATGTTGCATTTCACAATTTTTCCATTCTTTAATTTTCACCACAAAGCCTGACATGTTTTAAGAGGTGCAACCTAATATTGCCTGAACTCCAGGACCTACCACAAAGATCTCTGGGTAAATGGGAGGGAAGGAAGTGCACAGACAGGAGGACGGGCGTGGATGGAAAAGTGCGCAGTAACTTGGCTGCTGCACACACTTAAGTAACAACACATGGTAGTGGAGGAATTCAACATCCATGAATACTCTAGATGAGCAAGGACTGGGAAAAGTCCTTGCTTGTACCAAGTCGCTGACCAGTTCCAAACGAAGAGCTGATAAGGTTCTGCCATACCTAATTTCTTTCCATGTTCTCATCCAGGGTAGGCATCACAATGGGCATGATTCATGGGGGTAATTCCGACAGCTACTGACTTGGCTCCTGTCTACATTTGGGAAGAATGTGACCTCACAATATGCTTCTTTCAGGCCCATCCCTGTCTGATTTTGTCTCGCCGCATCTTGAAGCCCTCTTCTGTTAGAGATTGCAGAGTGAAGACAAGGGAATGCAGCAGAGTGGCAATAAAGAGATGCTAAACAGAGTGGAAATACTTGAGTGATTTAAAGTAAGAGGGGGTGACGTGCACAAAAGATTTTGAATTCTGCCACTGTACAAATGACAGAAACAAGTTTTTATTACCTTGTTGCAGGTGTGATGACTGCTATTTGTTTTAGAACGAGTTGAGGTCAAGCTACACACAATCCAAGCTTAGTAAATATCACAGCAATAATTTAGACTGTTCTCTATTTATAAGTGAGTATAAGATGACAAATTGGTCAAAAGTACCACAGAAGTGCCACAGAACTTGTCATAAATGATTATGACCTAAATGCCTGCTCAAATCAGGCAGATGACTGGGAACTCAAGTGAAACCTAAGTGAAAATCAAGATATAAAAAAAAACTACCAAAAGTTGAAAAGGATATAAAATCAAACAAAGGAAATAAGTGACTATGCACGTGGTAATGAAAAAAACAAAAAAACCCCAAAAAACAGGACATAGTGTGTACAAAAGCAGAAGTGGAAGCTGCTAAAGAACAAACGGAAACCAAGGGATGAGTGAAAGGTTTCAATGAGATGATCCACATAAAAAACAGATTAATAAGAACAAAGCAAGACAAACTAATGCAACAAGACTCCTAAGTGAAGATTGAAACATTGCCACTCCTTTAAGGGAAAACTCCTCCATAACAATCTTAACCAAACAGGAAAAAGGTAAAAAAAAAAAAAAAAAAAGGATCAAGAGAGATTAGTTGATTAAGAAGCAACAGGAAGGAACAGACTGAGCTGCTATATCCCATCCAAAACCTGACTTCCTTTCCACTGCATATTCTGTAGAGTCCCAACAACTTGTGTGGTACTCTGTTATCCTGAGTTATTGGTTTGTGAACTCAAATACAGGACCATTCATGAAGTAGCTACATTTGAACTTTTCATGTTTTGTTTGTAAAACGTGCAAACAAACAGGACAGACAACACGACATAAAGGGTCTGACAAAAGAAAAAGAAGTACAGAGGGAGGTAATGGTTAAATGGATGCAGTTGTAAGAGAATACAAAACAAGGCCTTGTGTATGCAAACAGTCAGAACAAGTAACAAAATGAAGATCAGAAATAATCTCACAAAACAAAAAAATGAAACCAGGCCAGACTGAAAATAGAACAAGTACACAAAAGCTGGGACAAACCCAACAAAAACAAACTTAGAAACCATAGGTTAAACACAACCGTGTTGAAACCAGTAGTTTTGCTCGTCTCTGCTGGTATGAATGTTTTCTTCAAATCCAGAAAAAAAAGTTTTGCATGTTTCAAACAAAGAAAGAGCACTTGCCTCGCCAACAGTTATTTATGACCAAGCAGCTGACTAATCAGAACAAAATAACGCAATCTTTAAAAGGAGGGTCTTAACAGAAGGGGACAATATGTGCTTTGGTGCTCCTTTTAAACACTTAATTCAAACGATATGGCACAGTTGTTATCACTGTTACCGCACAACAGACTCCTAACCCTGGGGAAAATATTGTTGGATTCTTGTTACTTTGTGAAATTGGCAAGTTCTCCCTGTGCATGTCTGGATTCTCTCTCAATACTCTGTTTATCTCACTTCTGAGGTTAGTGGCTACTACCCTAAACTCCTAAACTCCACTTTGACATGAGGGGGTGTGCATGGGTGTGTTTGCGTGTTCCTCTGTGATGGGCCAGTGATTTGTCTAGTGTGTCGTTTTACCTCTCACCAATTAACCACTGTAGACAGGTTAATTGTCTCCAGCCTGCACACTCCAAGATAATAACTTACATAGCAACGCAACATAATTAAGTTTAACAGGTCAAACATACACATTACATGACAATACAATTGGGTAAATATGAAAAAGCCAAGGTATGTGGGGCATGCTAACCCACATCGTCAACACTACAGTGTGCTTAGTTTTGTTGTTTCTTGTTTTTCTTTCTTCCGCAATTCTATCGCCCTCTTGCGTCCCATGCGTTTTTATAAGTTGCATTTGGATAAATGTAATGTTATTAAGGTGTTCCTTTGTTTTTGGTTTAATTTTTTTAGCTTTACATTGAGTTAATCCATTTGAACTTTGTATTAAACCTTTTTCCTAATCCCTTGTGATTAGTTTTCCATTTTTCGTCATTCTCTCTCAGTACCTCAGTCAATAATCCTGATCAGTTGCTCCACTTTCAGTTGATTAGTTCTACCTGATGATACATGCAATTCCTCCCGCCCTGTGGAAATACACTCCACAGATTCTTATTCTAGTTGTTGTCAGGCAAAATGACTACATTGCCAGCCTGAACTTAAGTTGAGAGTGATATTTAGGTGAGATCTTTTCGCTCTAGGTATTGTTGCAGTTCTAGTGTGTAAAGTGTATAGAGAATTTACTTTCTTTAGACGGCGATGTTAAAATTGTAGGATTATAGTTCTGTAACAGAATTTAATTCTTTTTTTTTCAGCTTGCTCAAGAGCTACTTATTTTTTTGATTTCGCTCCAGGGCGATCTGACTATGTGCGTACGTAGATGCCATCAACAGAGCACACATGATCATAAGCATGAACAATTTCACACAAGCAAAAACATGTCTATACTGCCTCACATGTAAACTGGCCGTCGACACCAGTGCATTTGTAAGTAGAGGTGGTTGAGTTATTTCAATCCCTTTAACATCCTTCTACAGTGTGCCTTCTAGGAGGAGAAATTATGGTGTGATGTCACTTCTGGCAAAGTCCCAGTGTCTGAACACTTTTCATGTTGTGCCCCAATGAATGAGGGGCAGACATTAGTCAGAATAAGACTCTCCGTAGTTAAAGCTGGTACTTGTTAAAGTGAATTGCTGCCAGAGTCCCACCACAGTCTGTTGCCTGCAGATAGACAAAACGCAGATCAGAGAGTTCTGCCTCCACAAAGCATCCTCAGTATGTAAGTTTGCCTCTCTCAAGTCATCCCTGTCATTCTTAACGGCGGTGCCACGCTGCTCGGCCAGCACCGCCTTAGAAGCTGTAAGCAGCCTGGCGGCATCGCTTTAAAACCGCTGAGTGGGGTTAGTTATTATACAACATCATCAGCCCATCAATCCTCGTCCACTCCCACAGTGTGCTGCACATTCTGACAGTGACTTGCACTGCGCTTAAAAGCCTTGGCACTCTTGTCTCAGGCCCAGATGGCCTAATAAAGGGATTGTTCAACAAAACTTGAAGAGAATGTTTGAAAATCCTGATCCACCCTAGCTGTGTGTCACTGTGCATTAGTAGTGACAAAGACATTCCTGAATCCTGACTCCCATGCTGTTCTGGCAAGTTTTTCAAATAAAACTGAGCAAGAAACACTCAAACTGGAGATGTAAATTGCGAGCCTATTTAGAAGATTTAATATTCTCTTCGACGTTTAAAAAAAAACAAAAAAAAAAACACCCAGAGGCAATTTTGGGTTAACAATGTGTCAGTGGTTAAAAGTAATAGACTGTTGGAGGACCAATACTTTTTGGTAATTTATCAAATAAGTGTACTTTCTGTTTTTTATCACTGAGAGAAACAAAAGAAAATTTGTTAACCCACTTCTCCTTCCCAGTTATCCTTCATTCCACAAGACGGCAAATAGCTTTTGCTTACATGAACACACAAAACATACTTTAAAAAATGTATAAGTAAAGTAATGAAGATTTTGTTTCTAAATTTTTTCACAAACCCAGAAGGCATTGCTCAAAAGATAATAAAGCTATTTTACTATATTTTAAATAACTTATCTGTTGTTTGAAAGTACAGCATATCAAAATTAATTTACACACTTCTTAGAAACCAGTGGAAAGAGTATTATTGGCAGTGCAGCAAGCAATCAATCAATTATAATTGGATGTTTCCTCTAGTAAAATGACTATCTTTAATAATAAACTCTAAGTGTATTAAACTGAAAGATGTTCCTTCCGTCACCCTAATTCACACATTTCACTATCAGGTTCAAGTCCTGACTTGAGCTGAGCTACTTGAAAATGTTCATACTTCCAGTCAGAAGCAGTCTGTTGATAGTACAGACTGCTTTAAACCTAAATCTGTCAGGGATATGAATAATTTTGGACTTAGCTGTACCTGCTCACCGTCAGAAATAGTCACACAAAACATATTTTCTAATATTCACTGATTAAGTACCAGCTTAGCTCTGCCCACAGACCTTTGTTTGAGAAAATAATAGCAATGAGCTTTGTCCAATACAAAGCTAATGAGAAGGACTGATTGTTTGACAGTGTTTTATCATAGTTTATCAGTAATTTCAAGGTTAGCTGAATAGATCTAAATAACAGGTATGCAACAAGTACATGTGATTGGTTGATTGATTGATGTGCTGCTAGTTAAAAGGCCCAAATGGGGTGGATGGATGGATGGATGGATGAGTTGCTGTACAGTGAGAGTTGTTTCTCCTACGAACTAATATTTCTTGGCCACTGTCTAGTCCAGGGGTATCAAACTCCAGTCCTCGAGGGCCACTGTCTTGCAGTTTTTAGTTGTGCCACAGGTACAAACACTGGATTGAAATGGCTTAATTACCTCCTTCTTGTGTAGATCAGTTCTCCAGAGCCCTGCTAATGACCTAATTATTTTATTCAGGTGTGGTGCAGCAGAGAGACATCTAAAAGTTGAAGGACACCGGCTCTTGAGGACTGGAGTTTGACACCTGTGGTCTAGTCGAATCAAGACACAGAGTTATTGTATTCTTTTCTGGATGGCTGCTGAGGAGAGAGATAATTATGGCTCCCTTCTTGCCCTGGTACTTCCAAAACTTGACCAACAGACAGACAAACAAATGGGCCCAGTTTGCATTTGAGTTTAGTTCGACACCAATCTGTGATTCATCTGTGATTCTGCAAACTGGGATTGCTTCGACTGCAGGTAAGATATCGATAATTCTCAGGTATTCCTTACCACCAGAAAATTCATAGCATTAAGCTCTTCCTTTGATGTTTAATTCATGTGTTTGCAGTCTGTCAGGGTTGATTTTTTTCTATTTGTGGGTACCTTATGGGTCTTTTGTCTTTTACTTGTGACACCCAAAGCTGTCTGGCCAACAGGATCCTGAGAAAGTGTCCTTCATAAAGCAAATGAGTTGAGCAAGCTCCTCGGTCTCTCAGATTTGGATACATCTTTCTCACAGATGGTGAGGAAGCAAATATGCTGCAGTGAATTTGATCTGCAAAGGCGGCATCATACTAAATCCAGGACAGGGTTCTCTATCACTGGTACTGGTTCTTGCTGATTATACATATATACTGTATATATGTTGTTTTAAGCATTTCTATTCCAGCTGACAAGACCAGTGAGCTTTGCTTGGGCAGTTTTTTTTCACTCATGAGAAAGTGCTCCCATCATGCTGGTTAACACTCAGTTAATTCCATTCAGCGATTCTATTTTGGTGAAACGTCTAGACATAAAAACATTTTACTACAATCCAAAGCCGCAGCTCAGTTCTCTAAAGACAGACCAGACATGGACCTTCCAGAAATCCCTGAAATACACGTCGGGTCCAAACAAATGCTTGGAGTTGATTTTCTGCCAAGCACCTTGCAGGGTGTTGATCTGAGCTTCAGAGATAAAATATAGCGGATGAAGTCATGTGTTTACTTCCCGTGATGCTTTTTCACTGGGGAAAAGATTGTCTGCAGTCATAAAGTGTTTATATTAGCATCTTTTATGAGACGTTCCTTGTATACATAACTGTTTGCAGCATAATAAAAAAAACAAGACCAACAAAGTGCAAATTATAGGGTTTGTGGGGGTGCTGACCACCTATTTTCCACACTCTAAGTCACAACATCTGTAAACAAAGTCACTGTATTCTACCATCTACACGCCCAAAGGTTTTGACCACAAATGATGTCAGTGCACGGTAATGAACATTTAAGGCTGAGAATCACTCACTTCATTCAATTAAAATTGGGGTTGCTTATAATTGCTTTCTATTAAAAGTTTTATTCCTCCAAAATGCATTTCTGGCACAATGATGAAAACATGGTGGGATCTGCAATGAAACAGCAAGTTATTCTTTAAGACAAAATTTGATTACATGTTAAGTTACAAGATGTTGTGTGTCATGCTTGCCATGTTTCTTTACATCACTTTTCAGTAACACCATCCAAATTTACAGTCAATCATGAGGATTTTTTTTAACACTCTAGTGAATCATCACTTTGCAGTGAATCACTTCTTTTTGCAGACTCTTCAGTTTCATCTATGATTTTTTTCTAATGTTGGTAACTTCGGCTCTGCAATTTCTTGTGTTTACATTTCTAAAGTTGCTCAATTAATGACAGTTTTTTTTTAGCTTTATTGAATCAGAATGTAATTCAATCATTTGAGAATTTCTATTGAGCAATTGTGAAGGATTAACTGTAAATGTAACTCTGCTTGTGTTCTCAAATCTGAAATCCAAACATTAGGTAATGTCTCCACCCTATTGTGATACTTAACAGGATTAAGCTGCTGCACAAAGCCAATGGAAAAAAAAAATATGCATACTTTTAATGATATTGATAGATATAACTATTATGATAATTAAATAATGTACCTTCAGTGAATCTTATTACTTTTTTGGGTGATTTTCTGTGTTTCCAGTCTCTAACAGATTTGTTTTCAGGATTTCTTTCTGTCTAGCTCTGTTGATCAACTCTGACCATCTCCATTGTTCTGTCTAAAGAAAAGCATTTATTCAGCATGATGCTGCTATTACCATGCTTTTAAGGATTTCACCTCCTGAATTCTGGATGTTTCTTCCAGAGATTCTGTGGGTGCATTGGATGTTTTGCTGATTAATGCTCTTGTTTTCTGGTCTTAGTAGCTTTGCTGTTGTGCTGTTGACTTTCCATTTTCAGATGGTATATTGAACAGAGCTCTGTTAGCAATGTCTTTATGATTTAAAGATATTGCTTTAAAACATAAACCTGCTTTAAATTTCTCCAACACATTATTCCTGGACTGTTTACTGTATATCCACACAGGTTGAAAGTGATTAGGAAAACTCTTAAGGCAACTGGGTGCTATGCATTTTTTTGTTATCACAGTAAAAAGCACATTACACTATTATGGTCTTTTATTTGTTAAATATTTTGACATGAATCGTTTTGTTTACCTTGCAAAATGATGTGCTACTTTGTCAGTCAGCCACAAACGTTCTATTACAATCCCAATAAAACAGAAAGTTTGTGATTGTAGTGTGACATGAAGAAGTTCAAGGGATATAATTACTTTTTAACGGCACTATGTTATACCTTGTTAAATTTTTGAATGTAATGCCAATTGAAAAACTTTGTGTAAAATTGTTTGCAGGTCATCTACTGTGCTGTATTTAACATTGAATGTGTACTGGGCTTTGACTGATGTCTTTCCTATGTTCTATTTTGTCCTAATCTGGAGGAAACATATTGGTGTGAGCAACCTAAATCGGTTACACAATAGTGACCGAAAGTCCTGTCATGATTAAAAAAATAGTCTAAAATGAACATTACTCTGATACTGCCTCTGGAAACAAAACACACAAAGCATAAGCAGGAAGAAAGGGCCTCCATTAGCGTTCAGTACAGTGGCTGATGATTGACATGATAGCAAGCCTATTCAAACTGCAAATTTTACACATGATTGAGGCTCTATTGGATGTAATGAAATGGCTTTCCTGAATATTGCACTTGAGTGACTGTGTGACCACCAGCACAATGGCTGCTATTATAGCTTTGGACCTTCAAGCCCTCTTTCATTGTACCGGGTCCACTGTGTTATTACAGCAGAACTCAGAGTGAACCTGCGGCTTCGGTTTCTTGCTGTTTCGGATGTGACCATTCTCTCCGCTGGGAGCAATTCGTGGAGTGTTAATTGAGCACCGCAATCACTCAGCAGATTTATGGAAAGTCAGAAGGGTCACAGGAGATTTTCAGAGGAGGCTGTCCAGGGAGCACGGCTAGCCTCAGAGCTGCAGCTGGGGAATTTCTGGCCTTTGGAAGCCCGCTGCTGGCACACAAACTCCCTGTGTTCCTGTAATAACCCCAAAGGATATCTGTATTTTATAGATAAATTATCCCTAAATTGTTCATATGGGAAAATCATATAATATTGTGGGTGACTTTGGTGGGATGTTCTGTTTTACTGTATTTACACTTTCAAGGCAGGAAATATCTTGGAAAAAACACAATTCTGCACTCAGTGCATTATCTTCAAATAAAACCGTGACCCAGTTTGCTTGTATTGGTCATCTACTCATACAGATGTGTGTCTTTCATTGGACGATAACTGGAGGGGCAGACAGACAGGGCGTGGCCTGTGGGGCCCATCTGGTCTACAATAATCAGCTTTAACAACAGATCTACACAGATGAAGATACAACTGTATGTGTATAAACAGAGGTTCAACTGTTGACTACACCATTTAACATTACATATAAGGCTATAGACTTGGGCCAAACTACTGTGCAAATATTAATATTATAGGATGCTCTGATCTGTGTTGCCATTAATTCTGAGTAATGACACAATAACATGATTTTTTACTTTATATTTTATTCTGTGGTGCAGTGTGTCAGAGTATTAATTTGAATGAATGTGTGTGTGGCTCTGCATCTGGACACTCCTAATGCGTTTTAATCCCTTTCTGTTAGTCTGTAGAGCTTGCCATGCCACCACTATCAGCCATGTTTACTTGTGTTCAAACAGAATGTGAGCATCTGACAAAGTCCTTCTCATATTTTTAAAGTTTACTTCCTCCACTCATTGAAGAATGGTCTTATTTCCCTAAGGTAAGAAAAAAACTATGAATTCTTTTTTCCCTTGCTTTTTATTGTGTCATTTATGGGCAAACTCAGTATGTCATTTGGAGTTGCTAAATATGTGCAAATCTGAGTTTTTCTGTTATGCTACTGGAATGATGCAGAAGTACATATGAGGCACTAAGCATTTATTTTGTTTTTTGCATTTATAAAAACTGAATAAACTGTGAAAGATGTGCTTAAAATCATAGAATTATTAGTAATAAAGGCCACTAGTCATCTTTCTTTTTAAACACAACTCTATAAGTTATAAATCAAATATATTTTTCATCATTGGTCATGGAGATTGCACTAATTTTGTGAATGACTGCCATTACTGGGAGATAATGAACAACCCTTTTTAAGTTTTAGCTTCCAGATATTTATTACACTCCTTTTCACTTCACTTTACAGATGGATGTTATTATTTAGTTAATAAGAACCATTAATTCAGCCAAAACAAATTATTTTTTTTCACAAAATAGTAATTTTGTTCTAGAAAACAATGTACATTTAAGCATTTTTTTTAACATCCTAAGCATTTTTTTTTTTTACAATTTGCTTCCTCACAATAGTGTCATTGTTGATACTCTGTTTTAGCTCTCTCTCTTACATGCCGTAACAGAACTCCACCTTTTGTAACCTATTGCTTCATCTCTGGCAACCTGTTGTCACAGTGACATCAAAATTAGTTTCTGATTGGCTCATCAGTCCCTTGTGATGAGTCAATCTTCCAACTGCTGAGAAGCTGCGCAGTTTTGTAAAACAGCATTTTTTCCCTATTTGTAGCATAACAGGAAAACTATCAATTTATCGAGTTCTCGGGAGGCTCTGCTGTTGGGGAGAAGCAGTGGAAGGAGAGCTTCTTTGCATTAAAAGACCTGATTCTGAAATCTATATGTGATTTCTGAAATCTGACCTTGCAGACATCCTAAACTGGAGCAGAAGAGATCACTGCCACTGTCCTGATTGAAAGTGCAACTCCATGCGTAGACAGAATCAATGCTTTGCTCTGCATCCTGAGATGTCTCTGAGTTAAAGAGACATCTCCACAGTGTCTGTGGAGACAGTGTCTGTAGAGACACCGTCTTCACAGTGTCTCTACAGTCAGTTCCACAAGCAGTAAAATCAACAGCATATGTGTCAGACCCAAAAAGTCACTTTCGTCCTTGTTATGGAAGGATTCTCTGGTGGTTGGAATTAAAAATGATCTTCTCACATTTTCCAACTTTATTATCCCTTCTTAAATCTTAAAAGGGCATAAAGGTTCAAACTGTACCATCAAAGTAAGTTTTCTTGCTAACTTTAAGGTTGTTTTACTAATTAATTTCATTTGATCAACCCTTCTTCAGTAAAACGCAGTGTGTGGTAATAGAAAAATTCATCGTCTTGCACATCAGTGGAAAATAGACATAAACTGCTTTATTTTGGCATCCACAGATTTGTAACCAGAGGACATATAAGTGTCATAAAAACGAGAGGCAGAAACAAGACAGCCACTTTTCTAAAGGGAGTGGGTGCAGTTCACATCTTATGATGGGTTACAAACGCTGGTATAATTTTGACTTGAATGGATTGTTTTTTGTGGGCAGAATGGTTAGGAAAATGCTGGTGCAATAACGTGATGCAGTTGAGAATAATTGCTTTGAGCTTGCCAAATTTTTTTTGCTGTGATTATGTGATAAGCTTTTGAAGAAAACTGTCTTACAGTGAGAGTTGCCCAGCCATGATGATTTATGAGTGCCTTACGTCTTTGTTTTGCTGCATGGAGCCTGCATGGTGCGTGGAGTCTAAATATCATGCTTGCTTACACAGAAAACTAATGGATTTGTGTTACATTGCTAAATAATGTGGAGTTGTGAATGGGCTACAAGCAAACCTTTATGATCCATTAACTGGCAGGCGCGGTTTACCCCGGCCATGTGTGCCAGCTGGCAGAAACTGACAAGCCTGTATCATAAGCAGCCTCTGCCAATGATAGCTTTACTGTGGTTTGCACAGTTTCTCCCTAATCTCTCAAGCTGATTAGATACATGCTGTTTTCTCATTAGGCAAGACTCCTCATGGTCCCGTCTTGTGGAAATGTGTGTTGGAATGAAGGTAAACAGTGTGCGTATAATATGTTTGACTTGATGTCTACAGACAGCTCGGGAAGGGAGACAAGTCTGTGGAGTGGTTTGAATTTGGGTGGAGACGTTTGCATTTACAGTAGAACTGCAGACAAATATGCAAGGACCCCACCCAGGACAGCGATCAACTCATCTGTCATCAGTTTCTTTATCATCCAGACAGAGATGGATGTTGAAGGATAAAATTCCTTAGGATTTATATTGCAAAAGAAAGTCACATATTTAAAAAGCAAAAAAAAACAACATTTGAGGTTCTATCGTACAGTATGAATGTTTCTGTTTTAGTTAGGAAAACTGGCAACATTCTACAGCTTACAAACACAAATCATCATCTGTGCATTAGCTGTTCCTTGAAAAAGAACTATTTGTGGGCATGTTTTATAATTCATGTTTGATATATCGTAATTTTTTTACAACCTTTCCTTTTTAGTTTTAACCTGCAATCACCCCTGACTAAACTTTTTTTTTTAAATGAGACCATTCAGGTAGAAGTTATAATTCTGCTCCGGTTCTGCCCAAAATCGTTACTTTAAAGCACACCAGGCTGCATCACCACTCCCATTTCTTCCAACCACTGTATGACTTTACAGTTCAACTTTTCTTCACATTTTCAGTCCATGTTTTATTCTTGAGGGTTTAACTGATAGGTGTCCGAAGTGGTGGCTGCTGGCCCCAATAAAAGAGTGCTATAAATTTAGTGGCTGATGCAGTCACTAAATCAGGTTAAAAAAATGGCAATTGGCACTTTTCAGACTCTGAGTGTGTGTGAAGTTAGTTATCTCACAATAGCATTAAAGTCCCTAACAAGTCCACTAAACTTCATCTAGCAGCACTCATAGATGTGTACATATTCATGTAAGATGGACGAACAATTTGGTATTAAAAGCCTTGTAGACAATTGTTTTGTTTTTTTCTGCAACAGAAACAAATCGTTTGAGAAGCATGTAATCCGGATATATGTACTATTTGATTTTTAAATCCTTCCACTTCCAAGATCACAGTCATTTACCAACACACCCATGGCTTCCAAACCACATTTACTTTATGACTCCACAGTCAAATGGATGAGGGGAAATTCTGAGCAGACGGTGATGAAGGTTTTCGAAACAGCTAGTGGGAATGTGGATGAATCTACTGTACAAGAAATCTAGGTCAAATGTGAAGGAAATAGGTAAATCAGACGCTTCCTCCATCTCCTCTAAAATGTGGCACTTTCACTGGGTCAGATAACAAGCGAGATATGAGGAGCTGAGGAGGACGTGACGGGGGTTGTGGTGGGCATGAGACCAATAACAATAGTTCAAAGCCTCTTTGTATTTTAGGTTGCATTTGATCCATTGTCCCCGTTGGTCTTTGGAGACCACCACCAACATGCCATCAACATACTCAGGTTTGCAGGGTTTTGTATGACTAAGATGCCTCAAAAGATTAGGTTCAGGTGAAACCCAGGGTTAAAAGCGGGTGGGAGGATCAGGAATCTCACCATTGTTTTGGGCTGTTTCTGTGAGAACAGAGAAGACTTAGATAAGAATGTACTTGTTTAAATGATAAATACTGGGCTTTATCTTCATTGGAAGTTGTAATTATCCACATTAAGAGTAGTAAACACGGTTAAGACGATAAAAAGAAATCTGAAAAGAAAAAATTAAGAAAGATAAGCACCTATTTCTTTGTCTGGTGATGATTGCATGTCCTTTGAGGAGGATTATCACAGTGGCTTGTTTCTCACCAGAAAATTCTCCTGCAGAACTGATATTTGTCTGTCTCACTCACTCATAGGGCAAAATAAAGGGTGTGATATCTTGAGAGGTATGCAAATGAAAGCCAAAGAGAGAAACATCTCAGAGGGACACCACAATGAATGAAAATTTGGAGGATGCTAATGAAACAATGTGATGATTTATTGTCAGTAACAAAATGTTTACTGTCATTTTTCCAATTGCTCTGCTTCCTGGAACATGCTGCATTTGGTCTGAGCTCTATACAGACACTTTGCAAAGTAGTAAAAAGCTGCAACACTGTCACTGTAGTAATTTCTGTATTATGCAGCTTTATTGGGAGATAATGTGATCAAAGGAAAAGCATGTTTTTAACAAAGAAATTAGACATCTGGAAATGCCTGAGAAATTTTTACACACTATCCTTTATTAAGATGCCCATACGTAAATGCTGGTGTGGCAAATTACCCACAGCTCTTCTGTGGAGACCTCAGAAGATTGTAAGTCAGTAAACAAGTTGATGGGAGTTTGAATGAAACCAAATACACAATAGTATTTGGTTTCATCTGTCCCAGTCTTCCTTCCCTAATTGGGAGACTGGGGCCGATAGTCACCTTCCAGCAGGAAGATCACCTTAGAGCAGCCAGAGCCACCTTTCATTGGTTTAGAACAAAGAATATTCATAGATTAAAATAATAAATCCAATCTAGAAGTTTTTTAACAAACTCTCCCCGTCAAATCTAGTTAAGCTTGAATTGATTTGCAAAGAGGAATCAGCATAAATTTCCACCTGTGGATGTTAGGAATGGCAGAAATGTGCCACAAAGGACTTATATTTTCTGGTTCCACAATGTACTTAAACAAAGGGGGGAAATACAAATGTATGCCAGATTTTTCCCTTTTTCTTTGTGGTAAAAACTTTGTCTTGGTGTAATTTTGCCTGCACTTCATAATTATAAATGACTGTGTTGATCTGTCACATACAACCAATGATTATTATTATTTGACAAAATGCAAAAAGTACGTCATTTGCTAGAACCTGCAATATCACAGCACACAAACAGATTTTCTCATTAGGACTGCTAATTTTTCTTTGTAGTGTAATGTTTGACTAATTTTATTTTTGGAAAGGAAAGTGTTTTTTTAAAACTTCATATCTCTATGAGCATCACTCCGGGTTCAAGCCAGAGGCACATGAGCTATCGGCCGGCTAATGAATGGACGGGACAGAGATGTTATCTGGCCTGAGGGAGGATGTTTACGGAGTGGGAGTGGAAGGGCTGTGCAACTTCAGTGTGCTAATGCAGCTAACAGCCAGGAAAGCAGAATGTTGACTCTGCAGATTTAAGCCTGCTACTGATGGCCATGGGACCAAACACTGACCCTATGGACCAATAAAGAAAATCACCTCAGGCACGAGCCATGGGGGTCAGAGGTAACAGCATGGCTGGGAAAAACACAGACCATGGCTTTCAATCACTACTCTTCCTAATTGAAATGACAGTTGAAGACCAGCAGGGGTAACAGTGTTTATTTATGTCTTTGTTACATGGTGAGCAAGCACAAAGATATGCCTGGCCCTGCCAGGGATGACATCGCTCCTGTATGCTGTCTGGCTCTGGGATCTCTGCCCCAGTACAATAAGAGCTTCCTGTCTGCCGTCAGAATTTGCAGCTTTCCACCCCTGCCTCGGATAAGGCGAGGGGGCTGGTGGGGACATGGTTTACTGGGAGACTGTGAGTCCTAAACAGACTGATAACGTAGACGCGATCCCTTTCCTTTGACCTCCAAGCTCACACTCTGTCTGATCTTATGTCTGCTATAATTGCATACAGGCTGCCTTCCTGTTCCTTCCACAGGCTTAACGAGCCTAATTGTTAAAACGCTGATGTTGCATTTCTGCAAGTCTCCAGTCTCTTGTTTTTTAAGCAAAGCGGCTTTTTTTTTGTTAATAAAAGTCTCCTTAAAAGCTTTGTAGGAGTCAGAGGCATCTCTTACCTAAATACAGATCTGGATGAGAGCCTCTGTCTGCACTACTTCAGTCCCTACATTTTCTTGCCACCCCACATCAAACAAATTAAACACACTTTTGCCTTGTAAAGCAAATACTGCACACAAAAACACAACTCTATGTGGTGGGCTTATACAAATAAAATTTAGCAGTCTAGAAAATATGAAACACTACTAACCCATTGAAAAGGTGATGATTGCCTTTCCATTGTTTTTCAAATCAAACAAGTAATTTTCAAAGTACTTTTTAGATGAAAAGAAGGCTTTTGTAGTTACCTTGTCTTTAAAAACAGGGAGTATTTATATTGACAATAAATTCATATTAATAATAGATTTGCAATGTCCGATAAAAATTTTTTTTCCATAGAACACTTGATGAAAAAAAGTATCTGTTTAATGTGAACATGATGGATGGATGTGCGTCCCTTATTGGCGATGTAGAAGAAAAAAGGTGGGGAAAGCAGCTTTGAGCCAAAGATAACCAATTCTGGAAAAATGGATGTGTTTCATGGAAGTGTGTCCCCCCTTTTTGCTCCACCCCTGCTAATAGCCCAAGCAAAGAGTAAACAGTACTAGGGCAACAAAAGCTTTTGTTTGTGAGAAAAATGTTTATTAGTTAAGAAATTACTTTCCTTTAGTGCATGTTTTATTTAGTTTCCTCTGGCAGTACAAAATGTCTGTTGATTTCTCCAGATTATGTTTAATCCATAACCTACCCATGCAAACAATCCTTCTGCGTGCATGAAGTGGGATTTTGGGACCAAACAACATGTTGCTATGGGAAAAACAAAAGATAAACTCAAAGGTAGTACCTCACAAGTAAAATATGGACTGAATTATATTGAGCAGTCAGATGTGCATACTGTAGCTACTGCAAGGTAAAGAAGACTATTCTGATTGCATAGTTATTGGGAGGAATCCGCTGAATATTGCATAAGCAAATCAGTGTAAAAATGCTGGTGAGAACCAGAACAACAATTCTAACATCTAAACTAAATCGGACTCTTTTAGGTTCAGGTTTTTGCCACGAGCGGTCATTTTTCACTTTGGTGAACTGTAGATACACTGAGCTCACAGCAGAGCACTTTTTTTTTTTCTCCAAAGAGTTTTTAGCGGCACTAGTGGCTCACATTTTTTGACAGTAGACTGACAGGAAGGAGGGCGAGGAGAGGGGGGAGGACATGCGGCAAGGGTCGTCGGGACCGGGAGTCGAGCCCGCGACGTTCGCGTCGAGGACTAAGGCCTCCAAACGTGGGGTGTGCTAACCCCCTGCGCCACCACAGCAGCCCCACAGCAGAGCACTTTCAATTCCCTCCTGTATTGGCTTGTCAAGCTAATGTCTGGAAGTTCTCCTGGTGTTCTGATCCTCACTGGATAATTCACCATATAGATCTTCATTTTATAAACTTAAATTTGAGGTGAAGACTAAAAGTGTTTAAGGTGCATTCACACCAACGCTAATTGGTTAGCGTTAGTTAACGTCAGCGTTAATTGAATTCTAGTTCGTTTGTCTTGAAAGTTTGTTTTGTTTGGGGAAGTGTGAATGTGCAAACTCTGTTGTGGACAAAAAGGCAAATTCTGGTTTACCTACGTGTCTGTTCGTCATAGTTGAAGCAAACTCTGGAGCATTGGAATGCACTCATGAATACCAACTGGATCAGAGATTGCTCCAAAAGCAAGAAGAAGGGCTTTCTGGGCAAATACAACCAAAACAATCAAGTTCTAGTGGGAAATATGACTTGTGGTCTTTTACCAAGAACAAACATGAAATCTTACAACCACTAAACTGTGGTGCCATCCCATTTTTGTTTAAACTGTGTGAAGCACAAACTTGCGCACGTCTTCTTCAAAGATTTTTGTGTTGTTTCCTTCAGTGGTTTTTGGTGTAGTGCCCCACAGGCGAGAGGTAACAGGGATTTTTAAAGGGTTTGGTTCATTTAACGGAGTGCAGTATGAAAGTGAACCACACCAGCTGAAAATGGTACAAATGTTGTAATTTAGGTCCCCCAATCAAACAAAGTCTACTGGAGTATCAAGTGTGAAAATACCCTTTCATTGGCTTGACTTGCAAATGAACAAAATTAAACTTAATTTTGGGTGAAGCTAACGAGAAGTTTTTTTTTAAGGTTTCTGTCACTTCACAAGGCTAAGTGGCCTGCGTGGTGAGCCACATTGCCTACATAAAAAAACTACTACTGGTAGGTTTCTGTTCATGATATCTCCCAAGTCCAACAAAATTTAGAGGAAGAGCATTGCATTTGCATGGATTTTGCAACACTGATGCAGCTATCTGAAGAAGTGGGGGAGGACCGTAGGTTCTCCTGTTTCATTGAGGTCAAAGTTAGAGAGTGACCCTGAGCAACCGGAGTATTAAAGCAGCCTGCTGCAGTCTGGTGTGACTAGATATTCTGCATTAATGGCCTCCTGAAAGGACCGATGGCACAGGAGGAAAGAAATGCAAATACTCAACCACTAACAATCCAGCAGCATGAAAAGGAGTGTGGGGTGGGGGTGGGAGTGGGGAGAGATTAGTGGGAGCAAAACACAAGCATGTGCTTTAGGGATTACACCAAGATTTAAGGTCCACAGTTAATTCATTGTTCGGATTTTAACACACAATGTGCATCACTGGTTCTTTAACAAATTCTCTAGACAATAATTGAAGAACAGGGTATCTGAATTACAAGATGGACCTGGATGTGCCAAGATTGTTTCTGACTGAATCAACCATCTCATAAAATCTGTCCGAGTATGTGATTTCCAAAGCAACATGACACAATGACATTTCTACAAATAGGACAGACGAAATTCCTAACAGGGACAGCATGTTGTGTAACATAAACTTAGGCCATGGCAGTTGGGTACACCAGTTTGGGGTCTTATTAAAACGGTTGTTAAAAGCAGAAAATGAGCAGCTTTTGTGGTGTCTTCTTTCTTATTTAACAGATAAAACTCTTCAGATTCTGGTCTCCATATCAGTCTATACATACAACGCCAAAGATAATTCACATCTACTCTCAAAGTGTTGTCAGTTATTAGCATTTTTTGCCAAAAGTGCCAGAGTTCATAGAACAACAACAACCTACGTGTGTTGATCATGCAAATATATGAATCACATCAGACTCCTTGTAAAATTAAACATACAGATCTGCTCCATGTCTTTCAGGTTTATGGGTTGTTGCTGGGGAACAATATTCAGCTCCCTTCAATAATTTTCTTTTGGGTTCAGGTCTCTAGACTGGTTGGAAATTTCAGACCTCTCCATTCTTTGTAAGAAGGAAAACTGAAAAATTGGCAGTGTATCAGATACTTTTTCTTTGACTGTATTTACATGCTGACCCATTTCAAATTACTCAGTACAGTAACCTCAAGTATGTTAACCACATTTCCTACACTAAACCACTTTGTTCACCAAAGATCAACTTGAAAAAAAACAAAAAACAATTGGAAATTACGTTATATAAGGAATTCAGCTGCTCATGATGTCTGTAATGTCATGTAGAAATCGGTAAAGTTTTATTAAAAGCCAAATAAAATTTTACATAGAAAACTACATATTCAAATCTGTATCAAATTTACATAAATGTGGTGAGTGAATACATTTAAAAACCATATCCATTTAATTTAGTGTTTTTAATTATCATGATTGCTTAATGATTCCTGACCCACACTGCATCATGACGCAAACCCCAAGCAGTATTAGCCCCTCCCACTGACTTTCATAGGTAAAGTTGAAAATATTTTGCCCACAGCAAGAACCACTGAAAAACTTAAATGCATTCATACATAATTGTGAGCATTATGCACATAGTATAAATATTTCTATTAATGACACCATTCATTAGTTGTACATTCATTAAATTATCTGTTTTTTAAAGTTCATCCAGCTTACGACCCTCCGTACATGTTCAACATCTGGTAAAATAAAAGATGTTGAACTGTGGACCTTACGAGTCCACAGTAAAATATCCTCATAGAAAAGACGTTCATTGAGATGGCTTTCACATTTGCTCAATATTTTTCTTAAAGAAGATATTTGAATAAATCACGTTTCTTTAAGAAACAATGAGAATTATATCTGTCACTAAGGTCTCCACTTGGCTTTTTATTGCATGTACCACAATCATAATGCCTTTTATATTCTTTACAAACCCGTTTCCCCTGTGATCATCTCTTGCTACATCTGCCACGACCCTTCAGATAAATATAGACCATATAATCACCTGCCACATTTAATTAAACCCCTCATCATCGCTTTTATCAAAGGCATCAAAGGACAGCATGCCCAAAGTGGGCCATGCAGATCAGACTTCAGCAGTGCCCCTTCAAAAGCTCTTTGCACAATGGAGGTCACTAAAATCTTTAAGTTAGTTTAGTGGAAATAGGTCAGTGTGGACAGCTGTAGGTAATGTTTCCCAGGCCCGGCCTGTGGTCCAGCATGCTTCTCGCCATATTTAACACCCTTTGTGCCATCCTCTCGGCACTAATCTGTCCTTTCACTGAGTGTTAGCTTTAATTTGCAGTGATGTCTAAGAGGGCCCAGGCATCGTTAGGGAACCTCGATGGGGCTACAACTGGACAAGCTGCTTTTGTCCTCTGTCTGCCTCTTTTTAAACAGCCATGACAGCAGATTTGAAATGCCTGTCTGATGAGGCTCAGATGCCCTGGCTTTAGATGTCGCAGTGACTCCACTTTTAGGACTGAGGATGTGAAAAACATCTAATCACGAGGACAACATCAGCACATTAAACAATACTACAGATGAGAGTGTGCAACAGTTTAATAGAGTGTAGCCCTTTTCACTCAGTGACACATTGTGGTTATCCTTGATGGCTCTAAAATTACAGCTAAATCTTAACTTGATTTAGCTTCCCTGTCTCGACACTGAAGTTTCAAGGAGAACATGAGTGAGAAGCGATAACTGTATCACTTCAGAGAGTTTGGCATCAACACAACATGGTGTTCCCATGGGAAAATCACAGACACAACAGTTTTTGTTGAGCTCTCCAGTGGTGCTCATAATGCCATTAATTGTGTGAAGAGAGTTAGCCACAGAGCGCTCTGAAACCACAGTTGGTAAGGAAGATTTGTAGGTGCTTGCATAGATCTGCTGCGCATAAAACTACAGGACTTTTATGCGTAGTTTTGCAAAAGTATTGATAATACTAGTTGTTATATATTGTGGGCAGTTCGAGCACTAGAATACACTTTGAACCATCGCACTACTTTAGCTCTGGCTGTTTTTTTGGGCTTGTTGAAAATAAGTTGTTTGCATCAACCTGCAATCATCTCCATTTGTCTTCTCTCCAACTATGCCTCCATTCCCCGGTGCCTGTCAAAGAAAAGCACCCCAATAGCACGTCGCGGCCACCACCATGTGAAGTGTTAGTTTTTAGCCCATTTTGGATTTAGGACAAAAAGTTCAACGATGGTCTCATCTGACCACATCACCAAACAATGTTCAAAGTGTATGAATACCTTTACAAAGAGATGAATTTAATATTTATTTCACACTATTTCCCCAAGAAAGACGCAAAAGAAAGGAGTTACCAGAATAAATCCATTTGATATGTTATTCTGTCTCAACAGACAACCTTGAAACTTCGAGAAATATTGTTGCTAATTAAAGCACAATAGAGAGACAAATAAAACAAAGTTTGTCCAGGGCAGCTGCTGGTGGGCATAGTGGGAAATTTCCTTCCATCATATTAAACTTCCATCTCTATCAGAGACACACTCAGATTCCAGCAAGCCAATCAGCCAATCTAAGACAAATGATTTTGTTGAGCTTTCCTGCCACACTGGGCGTGGGAACGGCACAGATTCTCATAAAAAAGAAAAGAGAAGAAAAAAAAAAAAACGGCGAGCCAGTAAATTATTTCCCTCCTGCTTCAAAGACTTGAACAAGAAGAAGAAGAACAAAGTTTGTGTTTATGTTCGTTATTGTCTTTGAGCCCTCTAGGTCTCAAATGGTTTCTACTGAGCATGTGTATGTGTAAACAATATATGGCAGAAACTGCTGTCTGGCCAGAGAGGAGGAACACAAAAGGATGCCATCTTTCATTCTCACAGATAAATAAACCTCTTCAAGGGTCATTTAAACAGGGGGGGGGGGGGGGGGGGGGTGGCTTACCCTTTTTTTGGGGGGGCATTTTTGTCAAACCCATTTTTTTTTTTTTTTTCCCCCCCCCCCACCCCCTCCCCCCCCCCCCTCTTCTCCCCCCCCCCCCCC
>CAEFZY010052292.1:0-32798 GCA_903066815.1 Brachyrhaphis roseni
GTGACCATTGGCATTTCGGAATGTAAAACAATTGTGCATAAGCTTCTGGCGGCTTCTGGCGGGTGGATGTTAACAGGTTATTTCTGACTTTCCTCAGTTATTACCTTTTCCCTTGTCTCCTCCTTTATACAGGGTCAAACTGCACATTATGAAAAATATGTTGCCATTCTTTACTGAAACCATCATTTCAATCTACTCCTCTTTTTACCCAACTGTTCAATTTATTAACCAAAGCCTTTTTCACTTTGAAGAATGATCAAATGTTATTTCGGAAAGACTTCATTTTTGAATCAAATGCCTCTTTAGCCACCAATGGGAATCAACTAAGAGTAACATTGAAAATAATGTCTCAAGACGTATTACTGCATAAGGTGTGATGTAAGCGATGCAAATCATTGTCACTTTCCACTGCAAACCCAGTTTCTCTTATCAGGTAATGTATAAAAGGAAGTTATGTTTTTACAGAAATCTGCATGTTTGGCTTTGAAGTGTGACAGGAGAATATTGTTGCCACTCATACGTGTGTGTGTGTGTGTGGGGGGGGGGGGTTGAATCTAGAGCTAGAGGCAGCCTTACATAGCAGCATTTATGTTCAGTCCAAGGATGAGTACTGGAGAAAAAGTTGGAACAGCATCTGCTAAGCCATGCCAGTTAGGTTTTGAACTACACTTCATTTTAAACTGATTAGGCTACATATACCCTACATATTCATAATTATTTTAAGATCAGCTTAGATTCAGCAATAGTATCAACTATATAACTACTGGCTGAGGAATCAGTTTAGGAAGTGAGAACAAGAAAGTGGCTCAGTCAGATTTTGCTAAGGCTAGTTAGCTAGGAGTATTTTTTCAGATTCTATAATGTCACTTTATTTTAAAGTTGTTGGGGTTTTTTTTCTGGTAACAATCATGTGTTTCTTAATTAGTCACCAAACTTTATTTTCAGTTTGCACAAGGCTTTGAAGAAGAGAAAATGTTAAGATTCTCATATGCTGTACAAACTGTTTGGTTTAAATCACTTTTCATAAAGAAAATGCACCGGTGGAACTAAATCACATAAACTCTTCAGAGGTTAGAATTCATGACTTTACTTTTTTTTATTTGTCATTTAAAAGATTTTTTTGGGGTGATGTAATGTCAGTGACTGATAAAAGAATAAATAAATAGATGTTCAATATATCATACTTGGACTGGTTACTTGGAATTCTCCTACACCCACCAACACTCACATACACATGAGTTTGCATTTCAGGCTTTAAACTCCTTCCTTTTCATATATAAATCATTCACTTATAGTTTATATAAAGTAGAACAGCGATGCTTTGGTCTGAATTCCTCCTTTTTGTAGCTCCACAGGCTCCTCGTTTATTCCTGGCCTGAGGCCAGAGCAATTCGTTGTGCTGTGTTTTTTTTTATGTGAATGACAGATTTCATGCCCTGCTTGCTTTTATTATACTGGGTTTTACTGTTTTTCAGTACAACTTGCTATTAATTTGATCAGTCACCATAAAGGGGGTGAATAAAAATATTTATAGATGCAATCACTTATTTTATGTTACATTTCATCTAATATTTTTATTTGTCCTTGTTATGTAGGAATCTGTTTTAACTTTGAGATTAATGGATACTTTTCTATTTATTTTCCACAATTGATTTGTGGAAGCAATAAAAAGGGTAAAACATTCAAGAAGGTGAATAGATTTTACAAACACTGTAACCTCAGTTAAAATAAATATGCAGTTTCAACATACTTTTTCAGCCCAATCAATCACAACATGCTGTTTTATAAACTAGAATGGTATAATGTCTGAGAATTGGTGCTGAATTGGACTGAAAGAAATACAGAACAAACAGGCGACCACTTGTGCTTATGAGTGATCATGAATCACTTCTTAAATCACAGATGACAAATACGGTATTCCTTCCTAATATTATGAAAACATTTTGTGTTTATTCCTGTGGAGGGTGAGTGAGGAATAGTCTCAGTGTAGTGTATGTTAGTGAACAGTTTTGTATTTAAACCTGGTCACACCTTGTTGTTTTGTACAGTCATGATTGAATTAAACTAATAAACTAAGTTAAATTTTAAGGGTTTTAAGACTAGTATTTTCGATCATGTTTAATTATTGTATTTTCTTCCACTAACACGAGTGAAAGTATAACAAATCCTACAATTGTGAAAATTCCCTTTCATGACGATAGTAACTTTTTAACAGTCGTTTAAAGGATTTTTAAAAATAAATTCATCTAAACACTGCGTCGGCCGAACACAACCAATAGCATATCAAGAATGAAAAGGATCACGCCCTTTCTTTACCCATCATGCGTTTCGGGTGGTTTACTTTGCTGTAGAAATAGGAAATATATATATATTATCAACATTTATTATAATATTAAACCAGAAAACTAGTAGTTTTATAAACGTTGTGAGGCACCACCAATTTTCATAATGAGATATTTAACGGTCAGTGGTAACACTGAAACTCTAAGTGAGACAGATAATCCCAGTGATCATATACACGTGGTCAGCATGAATTCAGACTAAAAAGGGCTTCTGTCGTGATTGACACAGGGAGGGTGAGGGAGTCTCATCCTTTTTGCGGAATCGCCATCAAGAGATTTCGGAAGCATAATTTTTAAAATCTGAGGCTGCTGGTAATCACTTGTTCCGGCGCCTCCACACTGTCTGTAAAGAAACATTTTACGCTGAACTGCGGTTCACTAACATTTTACGCTGAACTGCGGTTCACTTTATACGACGATTTGTCAGTGCTAACACACTTATGCTTACTTTTGTTGCGCATGAAATCAATGATATCGGAACCTGTAGAGTTCGACTGTGACACAATCCCGTAAATACGTGTATAAAACGTAACAGATTACCACACCTAACAATCTGTCCATTTGCATGAATTTGTTGTATTGTGGGAGTCGTTTAGTCCCGTCTGATCAAGTGAATTCCTGACATTGTTGCCTCTCGCAAGTAAGCTTAAAACAGGGCGAGCGCTGTTTAGCAGGAAGTACGGCTACAACAGTCAAGTACGCATGCGCCGAAGCTCCCCACAATCTAGGGATGTGTTTGTCTTCATAAAACGGTAAGGACGGGCCTTTTTCCACAATGTGAATTTTAATATATATATCACTGCAGAGTAACATTGTTCCAGCGACACAAACGGTGATTTTAGCCGCAGAGGTTAGCTTAACTCGCGGAAGGGGTTCAGTCAGCCAGCCTCGCGCAGAATGGAGGGGCAACGCCGCCGTCGCCGTGCCGTTGTTTGCTGTACGTGCCGCCGCACAGGGAGACGTCATTTTGAGGGGGAGCGGAGAGTTAAAATGCAGAGTTACGAGGGGACGTACGGTTCATAGACAAGCGGCACGTAGCCGTCACACTTTAAATGCAAAGGTTTACCCGTCTCGGACTGTGGAGTTCTGTAGTATTGTCCAGCTTCATACATATGAAACGACGCTGCTGCATTAGCTGTAATGGCTACCACCAAACCGAGACTGTGTAGCTCGGTGGTTCTAAACGACTCACATTTGGGTTTTGCTTTTGAGGCGATGACAGCCCGACAACTTCTGGAGATACAAGTCTTCATATTTAACTAGAACGGATGGCTGTAGGTGTCGTGTGGCCGGAGGGATTGAACGAAAATAGTTACATTTCCCCTCACTTAGAGCTAAACTGCGGTTTTATAACCCCCACCCCCCGCTGCGCGTGGAGAACCCACTACCCACGCGCTTTCAAACTGACATGTTAAAGTTTTAAAGCTAAATGCAGTATATCGCTATTTAACATCTTGTCCTTTGGTTTAAACAGCCCTAACACGGACAATATGAAACTATACTCAGAAAATAACACGCTTTTAGTATTAGAAGCTATGACCTCATTTTGTGCCAGCCGAACAGTCTTCACACATTTACTCAAACGTCACAACTAATATCTTCTAAATATCCCGGTTTTAGGGAAATGCGACACAGACTTTATGAAAATATATATGGAGGAGTCAACGTGAAGCTTTCAATCCTCACAACACTATCAGCTGTCTTGCACGGGAGTGGCAGTATCATGCTGAGGCTGTTGAACAATAATCCAACAGCCTCCAAATTCCTCAAAGTAGCCTGTGTAGATTAGGGAGAGACACACAAATGAGTTAGAACATGAAACGTTCTAATAATTGTTGGAATTTTGTCCTTTCACCCTGGAAAAAGAGGGGTTCAAATAAAACATTAAAAAGTCCAGAAAACCCCAAATACTTCAGATGCTAACAAAGCTACTAGATTTGACCTTGCTAACTAGGATGTTGATTGGCTCAACTTGATTTTCAAGGTGGTTGAATTATTCCTAGGAGCAAAACATTTATACAGATTTCTACTACTGTTAATTTCACTGTAATTAACAAATACAAACATTCAAAAGCTAACCATTATATTCTTGATAATTATTGGTCGAACTTTAAGATTTTAGATACATGCATACGGTAAGATTCATAGTGCTTGAACCTTTCAAAGTTTTATCATCTTACTTTAACTTCACAGTATTTATTGCCATTTTTATGACCAACCCAAAGTAGTGTTTTTTTTTAAATAGCTCTTTGTTGAGGAAGCAGCAGCAGGCCTTTGAGTTAGAATGTTTCATAAATTTGCACATTTGAGTAAATCGGATTAAATCTTTTTGCAAAAAACTTCAGGCTTGGTCAGAAAGTATCTGTCAACATCAATTTTCAATCCTTGGCACAGATTCTCAATCTGGACTTTGCATTTTAGTACATGCCTGAAGTGTGTTTCAGGTCCAGTTTTGCTGAGACCTGTCAGTGCATCCAGCTGCCTTTAGAAACCATATAGAACATGAACATAGAGTTCATGTCTTTGTAATGTAATCTGAGTAGACAACAGTAGACAACAACCAGCATCTTGAATACCAAAGTCTGGATTTCAACATGGATGATTGAGTAAAGTGTATACTGTATGTTGTGCCTCCATTACAGATGTTGCACAAATGCTGCCATCCACTCTAGTGTTCTGTTGTGAGAGCAATGGCAAACACAAATGAGGTGACGGTGTCTGTGGGAGACATGGTGATGGTGAAGAATGAGGATGAAGGTGATTCAGATGACCCCAATAAGACTCAGGTCATCCTGCAGCTCCAGCCTATCAGCACTGGGTATGTACTACAACCAGGATTCTTACAAAATCTACATTCCCATTCAGATCTATAGGCTGCCTTAAAACCTCCAACATGCACAAGTTGGTTATGATACTGTGTTCCAAAGTAAAGATATGTGAATTGTCTTCTTCTGTAGCGATGAGTCAGCTGAAACCGATGCAGCTGTTATGGCTGTAGAAGCTCAATCAGGTGAGAGGTTGTCAAAATAATTAATGTCCAGGAAAATGGCACAGATGTTTTTGTCTCTAAAAGTTTGTTTCTTTCCTACAGAGCAGACAGAGGGGGATGATGTTGAAATTGGCTGTCCTATAACCTGTGGGGACTGTAAAGCTGTGTTGCTTGTGAAAAAATTTGTGTGCCCTGGAATCAACGTGAAATGTGTAAAGGTATATTGAGGCCTAGTGCTGTAAAATTCTGCAAAGTCACCAAAATGAGATAAAAATTTTAACGTTAGCATGTGGGTTATGCTTGCTTTAGCAAATACTGTTCTGTTGAATCACATAAACGTATTCTGTTCAGTATGCATACTTCACTTTTTAAGCTAAAATTAGCTAAAATTCTGTTAGCTCAAATGCTGCTTACTATCCTTTTGACTTACATTGACTTGATCTATCTAGTATGCAAACAACATGCAAACCAAAATTAGTTAAAACGCTAGCGTTAGCTAAAATGCTGACATTAGCATGTAACCTATTGACTTAAATGAACTTAGTCAATCTAATGTGCCAGCAGCTATATGTAAAATAAAATTAATTCAAATGTTAATGTTAGCTAAAATGATAACATAAGCATGTGGGCAATCACTAGCATGTTGACTATCATTAACTGATTCTAATCATGACAGCTAAGTTCTACTATTAGCTTAAATGCTGACATTAGCATGTAGGCTGTCACTAGCCTACTGACTTAAATTCATGTAGTCAATTTAGAATGCTAATAGCTACACATAAACTAAAATCTGTTAAAATGCTAGTATTAGCTAAAATACTAAAATGGTAACTTAGGCATGTGGGCTATCACAAGTCTGTTGACTACCATTAACTGATTGCATCTAGTAAGCTAACAGTTTATAACTAAAATTAGCTGATAGTCTATAGCGTGTTAACTGTTGTAATGCTGTTTTCTGCAGTATGAAGACCAGTTGATCAGTCCAAAGCAGTTTGTGCACCTGTCTGGAAAAGCCACTCTGAAGGACTGGAAGAGAGCCATCAGGATGGGGGGAGTCATGCTAAGGTGAGGGCAGGGGGTCAGAAAACAGGTGATACAACACAGCATGGGTACTTTATTGTCTGCCTCTTTCTGTTGTTGCATTTAGAGCAAGCTCACATATGACTTGTGCATTGAAAATGACAAGCTCAGAGGAGAGACTGTTTCCTTGTTCTTTAAGTATTCCCTGTTTGTACCCTGCAGGAAAATGATGGATTCAGGTCAGCTGGACTTCTATCAGCACAGCACCCTGTGTACCAACACATGCCGCAGTACCAAGTTTGACCTATTAATCAACAACACTCGCTTCCCTCCGGACAGCACCGGCCTTACTACGCCCACATCCTCTCAGGGTGAGAAGGCTCAGATTTAACAGACTGCTGTAGTTTATTCGCATATTTAACAATTATTCAGGAAGTTTGCTTCAGTTTAAAAGTTAGTTGTTGCTCTAGAAGTGATGTGGTGTTTATTGTAAAAGTCACTCCCTATTGGTCGCTTCAGCTTCATGTCACTGCTCCTGACCAAAAACAACCAATCAGAGGAGGGTCTAATCACTGTCAATCAACTTCATTTACTCGTGCTAATGGCAGAGAAACAACTTAGAGTTACAGGAAAACCATTTATTTACCGTCATTGCTGGCCATTCTAACTAGCCTTAGCATTCACAACATGGCTGTGCTAGTAGAGAGGAAGGAGGGGAGGAGCAGTAGGGGCTATGGAGCACTGGGAGATTTTCACAAATTATCTGTTTGTGAAAATTTATTTTTGTATTTGTCATACTGTATTTGTCATACTGTGACGACATGGTGACAGTTTCAACAAATGGGTAAAAAAAAATATATATATATTTTTTATAAAAGTTACATTAAAGTTGCAGCTTTAATGTAAACCGTTGTGGCCGTATGGTAGTGTGGTTGTCCTGCTGGAAGAGGAACCTTCACCCCAGTCCGAATGACTTACCCTCTAATGTTCCAACAAAACAAGAACTGCTAGGTGTTTTCTTCCATTAATGATTGCTGCCGGCCTGCCTGTAAAACGTCCAGTGTGTGCTGTCCTGTGTGACCCGCAGTTCAGACGGTCCTGGGTAACGGCGGGACAGTGACTGACGATCGAGCGGAGATAATGGGCAGGAAGTTGGACTGGAGCTCCAGCTCCATGGAGACTGGAGATAAGAAGGGATCCAGTGAGATCTCAGGTCACAATAATCCGCCATGAACTGTATCTATCTGAATCAATAGGCACTTTTCTTACTGAGGCTTTCCTGCTTGTCTACAGAGGACACGCTGAATTTCTGGAAGGGCATTGCTGACGTGGGCCTACTGGGGGAAGTGGTGACCAACATCAACACGGAGCTGATCCAGATGCTGGACGGCGTGCTCCAGCGCAGAGAGCAAAATGCCTTACAGGACACAGGTAGGAAAGCAGGCCCAGTGTAAATCAGGACGCTGGGCCCTGATTTACTAAAGTTGGACAGTCTGCAGGGGCTGCTCTGCTCTGAAGTGTATAAAATTATCTGAAAGAAAGAACAAACTCTGCTGCTGTTGGAAAACATCTTATGATGCTTTCAAATATGGTTTTTATAGCAGCAATGAGCAAATAATGGATTTACCGGATACAGCAGCTTAAATTGTTCCTCCTTTCTGACTGACCAAGTGACCCTTTGATTGGTTGCCACACTGATCCCAGATTCCTGTCTGGTAGAGGTGGCTGTACTCAGTAACCTTGCCCAAGTCTTCGGCCTGCTGGACTCGGTCAAGAAGATTCTGGAGAAGAGGAAACAGCAGACGGACCCCAGCCAGGAGCAGATCCTCAGCACCCTCACCAGTGAGTACAGCCAGAAAACTGCCAAAGACTAATGTTCATTACATCTAGGCATAAAACTTTTATAAAAATTATTTTTTTACGTATTTATTGAAATGCCATGACATTATGGTATGAGGCAAATAATCTGAGAAAAAATTGAGTTCCTCCACCTTCTCCCAGTGCTAACTAGAAACAACCTATCAGAGGAAGGAGCCGGGTTTTAGTGATGTCAATCACCTCTCGTGTGGCGCTGCCCATCCCCACCTCTCTGTCACCCTCTTCCTCTCTGCTGCTCTCACAACAGGCAGACACAGCCTGTTGTGAATGTCAAGGATAGTTAGTATGGCCACAGATGAGGCGGATAAATAGTTGTCCTGTAACGGTAAGTTGTTTCTCTGCCATTAGCACGTTGAGGAGCAAGTACATGAGGATGATTAACAGCAGTAAGACCCTCCTCCTGGCTCTCATTGGTTGCTTTTGGTCAGGAGCAATGCGTTTCTTCAGACGTCATCAATAATAGGTCAGGGAGGAGGCAGAGATCGATCGATCCTTTCTCAGATGATCTGTCTCATAACATCAACAAATATGTACAAAAAATATTTTTATAAAAGTTACATACTACAGATTTGAGGTAGACCTAATTTAAATCTTATTCAGTGTTGAGTTTATTCATAAATATGAAGAAAAATGTATGTAATTTCACTGTGTTATGCTAACAACATGTAGCTGAGTGAGAACACAAAGCTGTAGAGACAGACGGGATGAAAGAACAGAGATCTGTTCAATGCTGTTCAGCAGGAGACATTTCCCCCCTGGTCTGTCTTAGTACTACTTCAGAAATTTGTTTTACATGGCAGTCGCCTTCATACAACAGATAAAATGTTTGGGAGATTATGACGAACAGTGTTTAGTGCTTTCACATTGACACCAAATGTATGTCATGTATGGATGGTTTTTAACATATTCCCAAATTTGTTATTGAGATTTGTTGAATGTCAGATGTGTCCTAATATAAGAGGGTGAGCTAACAAAGCTAATCTTGTGTTTCTACAGACCTGGAAGTTCAGCTGGAAGAACAAAAAAAGCAGCAGCAGGTGCGAGCGCTGCTCTCCTCCCCTCAAGCGGCCAAAAGCAAAGCCACCGCTAAGCGTCCAACCAAGCGTCCCCGTCTCCATAGGCCGGCCTCCACCACCACCCTCCTGACGTCCCCCATCAGCCAGCAGGCCACCCTGCAGCCCCAGCAGTTCACTGTACTCTCCCCTATTTCCCTGACCTCTGTAGGGCAGCCGTTCACCGTGGCAGGGCTGCCCATCGCCTCCTTAGCCCAGTCCTCCAACACGGTCACCCTGCTCCCTGCCGGCTCCCAGCTCTTCACTCGCTACATGGTGGCCGGAGATGGAAAGGGAGATGCCATCACTTTGCACCCTTCCTCGGGCCTCACGCTGGTAGGCGCCACTACGGTTCAAGACTCCAGCCAGCTTGGTACAGTGATGAGCCCTGTGGAGCTGGTGCACCTGAGCCAGCACGCCGGTGGCGCAGAGATGGTCCCCATCGAAGGTCAAGTGATGGATGGCACCATGCTGGTGCAGCAGGAGGTGATGCAAGGGGACATGGAAGCCGGCCAGGAGCACACAGTCATCGAGATCAACCCCACCCCCGTAGAACAAACGGTGGGGATGATGGAGCTGCAGCTGGCCGAGGAGCCGGGCAGGGATGCCACCGCCATGGTGGTCCAGAGCGGGATCGAGGTAACCATGGCGGCGGACGCAGAGGACACGCAGTGCCAGTTGCAGGAGGCACAGACTGAGACTGTTCAGGGGCTGCAGCTGGATGCCAGCGGACAGCTATCAGGGGTGCAGATCGTGGTTATAGAGGAAAATACTCAGGATGACAACAAGGCCAAATAAGGCCAGGACGGACACTCTGGTCACCTTCACTGCTGTGTGTGTGAAACACTCTGCAACAGATTTTAATTTCACAGCTAAAAGGAGCTCAATGTTTGGGTTTGTTAATCTAAAATATGAGTCTGGTTCATTGCAACTTGGTTCTTATGCTAGTACCTTTGCCCTCAACAACAGTGATCTAACAGAATCCTATGGAGATCTGTTGTTCTGATTTGACTTTGATGGTAGATGTTTGTGCCCTCAACTCTGATCAGTTTTACTGTTTAGAACAGCAAAGTCTAAAAAAATCTTTATTGATTTATTGCAAATAAAGACCTTCATCCCATTTAGATCAACCCACGTGTGGGCTTCAACATCAGGCTACTGCAATACCTGTTGGGCCTAGAATCTGTGCAGCCGCACAAGGGTCCAGATTAGAGCCCAAAATGTGACCCTTTTCAAACTCCATCGAGTTGTTGTAGTGCTGTCTGAAGCCCACTAGGAGTCCCCTGATCTTCACTCACTGACTGTTGGGTGCTTCAGCAACCATCCAATAGCTACTGTTCCACTTCTGATGGAACCGAGAAATTCTTTCTTTCTGATTAAAAATGTCAAACATTAAGATGAGAACCAAATTGTACTGAATCAAACATGTGAACAAGCAGAAGATTGAAGGTGACTCTACATCAGAGGTGCCCAAAGTGGGTCCTGGAGGGCCGGCATCCTGATGTTTTAGTTCTCTCCCTGGTTTAACACACCTGCATCAAATAATGGCCCATTAAAAGGTGTAAAAAGAAAACTGAATTGCTGAGAAGGTTGTTACTACCACCAGGGAGAGAACTAAACCATGCAGGATGCCGGCCCTCGAGGGCCGATATTGTGCACCACTGCTCTACATGTTAGCCCAGCTGGGTGCCTCTCTCTTTGCTCTCCATAGGACTTATTACCAAGAACAGTGTTGGTGTTGGTGAACCGCCTTGTTTCAGGTGAGGTTTTCAGCCAGGTTCAGTTGTTTGTTTGTTTTTTTTCTGTGTGATGTCTTTAAGGACTTTTGGACGATGTAGACATTTCTTCAGAATGTGGCCCCATTTCTTGGGGCGTCCCAAGTGTTTTTGTCTTCACAGGTTGATCTCCTCACCGGCCCGCAGTGGTTTCCTCACCTGCTCCCGATCTTCCGTTCCTCTCAGTGTGATAAACTGTCTGAGCTCAAGGGCCAACAGTTAGGTTATGAACTGAAAGAACGAACATGCCTGATGTCTGATTTGCCTGTAAATTACTGATATATTTATTAGTTTTCAAGCTGTAGAGGTTTGGCCTCTTTGATGTGGATGAATTAATTTAAGTTCTTTGCTACAGCTTGTACCAACAAAGACCTGTTCAATAATTTAATTTAACAAATGAGAGCATTTGCATATTGAATTTGTAATGTGTTTTAATATCAGATTAAAAGAAAGAAACAAACTGAAGGTGTTGTTTGTGTGTTTCTCCACCAGAGTGTACCATGTGTTCACCACATGCCACACAGTGTGATGCAAAGAACAATCTGTAGAGGAAGATGTTCATTGTGATCTTTTGAGATCGAATTTGGCAATTTTAGCTTATAATACTCTATATTACAGGCTAAAATGGTACTCTCATTCAATTTGAGATAAATATGAAGATTTGATTTCGTATTTGTAGAGACAACTTTTTCTTTGGATGTTGAAAATCTAAATCCCCAGAGCAGTACACAAGATTCTACATTGTGTGATTCCTTTAGGAATTTCTGCATTTCTCCCCCCTAATCCAAATAATTCCATCATCTGCAAATAGTGAGATACCCACAGACTCCTAGCATTAGCTTCCTACAGATTCATTGCTAGTGTCTTTATTGGATCTGTCTCTTCCAGTTGTTTAGATCTGTGTTTATACAGAAAACTCAGCATGGCTGACGTTCCCTCCACCCAGGGGTTGGACAGGTCCAGGGCAGAGTTAGGTAAAGCTCCCAAATATTGTTTTGTTGAGTTGACATTGAGTGTTAAATTCTTCCTCTTCTCCTGCAGAACAGGGATGTTTTGCTGTGTGATCCAGTGCAAAAAGGCTCTTGGGAGAGAGTTATGTGCCATACTGTGCCGCTGATGAGGATTCTTCCTCAAAAATAAAATACAATCAAGTCATTTACACACTGGCGTATTAGGGTCATTGTAGATAGAAAGAAAAAGGAGGAATACATTTCAGCCAAAATCTCAGAAATTTTCTAGAAAAGACTAGGAAATGTCTCAGCTCCAAAAGTAAAAAAAATACTAGAAAAAACTCAGAAATTTTGAGACTTATCTCAGAAAATTTATAGAAAAAACACTTTCTAAAAGAAAAAAAGTACATTTTTGACTTGAAACTCAGAAGTTTCCTTTTTTCTAGACAATTTATGAGATTAATCTTAAATTTCCTGAATTTTGTCATGGAAATTTCCTTTTTTCTATCTGCAATGCCAGTCATGCATTTATGAAGTTATTATAGATATATATTTTATTAATTATGGTACTATGATTGCAGAAGAATGTAGCTGAATTGTTAACAGAAAAAGTATAACATCTTACCACTATTTGACTACTGTATGGTAAGATATATTTTCTTTTCTTAATTATTTTAATGTAAAAAAAAAACAGTTACCTTCCAGTAGTTTCTGGAGAAATTTGTGCTTCATCAGGGTAATTTCTGATTGTTCCATTTTGGAATCTTTTCCACTGGATTTTGCTTGGTAGATAGAGATGATGAAGTCTGCATCTGCTTGTCAAAATCAGCAATTAAAACAATCCCTTCTAGTTAGTCAGATGTATTGATATGAATTTAGAGTTATGTGATTCATATAGACATTTCCTTTGATTAAGATTCTCCACGATGTTACAAGATGAAATTATAAAATGCTGTAGATCAGTAAATGATTTTGAACAACTACTGACTTCTCTTAGATTTCTTTACCATGATTTTGATGACTGAAAAAAAAAACAAAAAAAAAACATGACAACCTGTGATTTTTATACAGTTATCTCAAAATGAATTGTTAATCATTCCAACATTTATGGATCAGTCTAAAAGTAGTTAACATCACCTTTTCCAATATTCCAAAGAATAAAACTACAAAGAATTATTTATTAAAACTTCAACCAAAGTAGATATTTGAAAAAACTCTATTTGCATGAGATACTCATTTCTTTAAAGACCTGACTACATATGTACAAGACCTCAGTGATCTTTGAAACTGTTGACCCAATATTTATGTTTAGTGTATATGTGTAATTACGTAACATTAAGCCCAAGTTTCACCAGAAAGGTAATTTACCCACAGAAAGACGCAGCACTACTGTGTTTTAAGCTCTCCAAAGGTACGCTCAATGCCTCTTCTGGCCTCAGAATGGAACCTAATAAATCATCGTTCCACTCTGCCTGCAAAGAAATATAAAAGGAAATATTTAAGTCATAGAAATCTGCAATGCAATTACCTCGGTGATTGCAGATTTTAATTATGGAAAACAACAAAAGACATTTACTTGCTGGGCACAGGTTGCTGATACGTGAGTCATTATGCAGACCAGACTCCGTAGACAGAGTAAACACTAGCGGTGGGAATCTTTAACGATCTCACGATTTGATTCCAATTTTTGGAGTCACGGTTCAATTCAAAATTGATTTTCAATTCAGAACGATTATTCACAGGGATTTTTGTTTTAATCTCTTGTGTGCAAATCCTCATGATCTGCTGTAGTCTCCTTCGCAAGGCAGAATGATAGGGTCTTTTTCACATTTATTAAGTTTTAAACTAACTAAAGACCAATCAGTGTGTAGTATGGCATACATTGGCTCAGTTTATTTGCAGTGTTCCCAAAGGCTCAATCTTCATTTTGCAAATGTTGCACTTGATGAAGCTCATGTCTTGCTCGGTCTTCCTGGGCATTTGGTAAAACACAAAATGAGTCCAAATGTGAAGACGGAGCCAGTTGAATCTCTCGCTCTTTCATTTTTGTAGCTTCCTCCTTGTTTTGTTGCATTCTGTGCAGGCATACATTCCAGTACCGGCTGCTTGGTGGTGTCAGGATGTCCCATATCGGTACAAAATGGAGGCCAACAGCAGGCTTTAAAAAATTGCTTAAAATAGATTCTGAATAGTAGCAATGAGAATGTCATTTTTTATGCAAATTGTTTTATTTTTTTGCGGTACACTCTATCTGCTATCTCTCTCTCTTTCATTCTCTTTAAAAGAATCCGGATGTGCAATCCATCAGTGGAACCTGTAGTGAAGCAGAGCACCTTGTGACCAGCAAGGCCTCTATTACATCTCTATTACCTCAATTGTTTCTCTCTGTGGTTCCAGTTGTACTTGGAACTGGGAATTTCCGACTTTCCAGTCTGAAAAATCAACTGGAACACCCTCTGAAGTCAGATTTCCTACTGAGAAACTTGGAGCGAATCCGACTAGTTAAAGCCAACTTTGTGTTTCAACATGGTGGCTCCTCCTTTAAATAGAAGTAAGCTGTGGAGGTAACATGTTTATTGCACAGGACACACGTTGCAAAAAAAAAAAAAAAAAAAAAAAAGCGTCTAAATTCAATGTTTTAGCACCTGCATAATGAAATTAAAAATGTGTCAGTTAACCAGTCAAAGGCTTACGAGTCATGACGTCATAATTTGCTCTTTCTCTCATTGTTTAAAGAGACAGTAATCATTCTGTATGTAAACTTATGATCTCGAAGACGTTAATATACGTCTCCGCCATGTTATTTGTCTCATTATTGTGGCTGTTAGCAAATAGAAATAATTTAGGTCATTCTAAGCGAGCTAAAAACATGAGAAGTTTGGTCTGATTTATATGGAAGCCCGTTTCCGCCACTCTATTATTTTTTTTAAATAAATATAGTATTTATTAAAAAAATATAACAAATATTATTTTTTTAAATAAAAAAAATATTTTTATTAAAAAAAATGTAAATAATACATATATATTATATATAATTATATTATATTTATGATTATATTTATAAATATAATTATACTTATTTATAATTATAATTAATTATAATTATTACATTATGAATAATAATTTATTGTATTATTTTTCATTTAATATAATAAATTATCTCATTATAATGAGAGAATTTATTTATTTTTTTAACAGAGTGTTGGAAACGGACTTCCACAGATTTAACTTCAGACGGTAAAAAAAATAATGTTTTTTTTTGCTCGGTGGATGTAAACTTGCGGTTTTTGCAGGTGCGCAGTCTCGCCACATGGAGGCGCCGCTGGCTCACATTTCTGCTTCCCAACTCCTCGCCTGACAGTCAAAAAAAAAAGAAAAAAGAAAAAGTAGTAGGAGGGGTGTGGGGGGGCTTTTTTGAATCCCTCAGCTGCGGATGAAGAGCACCCAGAGCGGGCTGTGGAGGAAGCAGGCGGCCGCCCCCCTGAATGGAGCTCACCCCACAACTTGTCTTCAGCCGCCGCTCCGCCGCTCAAGCCGCGGCAACACTTCTCTCTCTAGGATTTGCTTGTCGTTGCGAGCAGGACTGGACCTTTACTACTTTCGCGACCCGCCGACATGTATTCAGCAGCGCTGCTACTGATGCTGGCCGTCCGGATCTGCGCAGACAACCTGGAGCGACCAACAGGTAAAGCAGACATGGCGGAGAGATTCTGCTGGGAAAGTCTTAAAGTTCGCACCGAGGCTAGAAAGTCACTTTTACCTGTCCGTGTGTGTCAGGCGGAGCTGCGATAATTCCTCCTCTTAAAGCGTTTGGGGGTGTTGAACTTCAGGCTGCTAATTGTAAATGAGCTGTTTGCAGATCACTGGGCTCTTAGATTTGTCATTGGTGCCATCATAAACAACATTATCATCCTCATAAGATATGAGAAAGTTCCTCACTTATAGATCTGAGAGAGGAATCTGGAACATAAAAGTGGAATGTTCAGTAACCACAAAGTTCCCTGATTAATGTGTCAAGAAACATTGATCATTGATAGAGTTCTCCCTCAGTCAGTCTGTTAGTGATTTTTTAAAATTTTTATTATTTTTGTATATTTTCTGGTAAAGGTCTCCTGACATTTCTTCCTCTGAATGATTTGGATTCTTTGTTTTGGTCTTTCTGAAGCAGGATGGAGGTGATGATACTGAAGAAGCTCAATCAGTGATTAGTTTCTTGTTTATTAGCTGTTTCCAGTTACAAACAAAAATGAGATGAGCTGAAATAATAACCTTTAGTAAAACACTACTAAAATATTTGAAGGAAACAACAAACTTATCTAATTGAAAAATGTGCTGAAAATGATTTCTACTGCTGCAGAAAAAAAATCAAGATTTTTTTTTACCATTATGAAGAATTGATATTTATGTTAGACAAAGAAAATAAACAACTAATTTAAGTAGTGCTTATTGGTCTGCGTATAGTACATTTTTGCTGCAAAGACATGCTGTTCACTTGCAGACTGTAGTCTAAAACCAGCATTACCTAATAAAAGAGATAGGTGGCGCTCTTTCAGCCTCACCAACATGTTCCTGCTCACTTTGTAACCACTAAAGATGTCCAAATGTGTCCGGAATTTGTGACTGTTCAAGAGCTTTTGTTACCTCAGTGCCGCATTGTCAGCTGATCCAGACACGCTTGCGCGGGTGTATGTGTGTGGGGGTGTGTGTGTGTGTGTCAGTCGTACTCTGACAGACGCTCAATGTTCAGAATGGGGGATTTGGGGCTACGACAGTACCTGGCATCCACAGAGCCCGCTTCAGACACGACTTCTAGTCCTCTCCTTGTTCGCCTGTGGCTGCTTTGACATTAAATCGCTGCGACACATTGTGACAATTCCTGAATTCCTCCAAACATTATCTTCTGTGGTTTTGAAGAGAAGTGCCCCCAGTGACACGACTGACAAGTGAAAGTGTCAGCTGTTTTTTTTTGTTGTTGTTGTTTTTTTCTCTCTTTCTTTCCTTCTTCCTTTGTGACGTGGACTATAAATATTCTGCCACATGGATGTCAGTTCCATGATAAGCAGTAGCAGCTGCTGATCAGACCAAACTAAACCACTAAACCACATGATCAACTGGGCTCCACTGGGAAGAGTTAATGAAACAAGCAACCTTTCAAATGAATAGGGCTGCGGGAAAAAGGGACTTTGACACAGCTTGGCGTGGATTTAGCTCCCTTCGTGGAGGTCAGCTCTGTCATCACACGCAGACACTTGATGAAGATAATTAGCATGAACAGAATAGGTACGGAAAGAGCTTTGTTTCTCTGCAAAACCTCTGGCTAAAATCTGACAAAGTCAAACCTGGATACAAAGTTTTTCCCACGCCTTGTTAAAGTAATGACAAACTTCAGGCTGTTTTTATTGGTAGGTTTCTGGTTTACCAACACAAAATGTAGTAGAATTGCGAAGGCCCAATTCTACTTTAGCTGCAGTCGCATGCATGCTTCTGTCAGGTTGGTGTTTCTAGATTCTAAGATAACGTAATGTAATTTTATTTATATAGCACATTTTCAACAACAAATCAATTCAAAGTGTTTTACATAAATTAGAAGGCAATTCAAGAAAACAACAAATCAAAGGAAAACAAAAAAGAGCATCAAACTACAAATGAATTCCCTATGTTTAATAATAAGTAGTCCGTAGGGGTTTCTCTGGATTCTTGTTCTGATAAAACTAGATGGTACTTCTAAGTTTGTTCTAGAATTGTAAACTAACAGGAGTTTTTCTAGGTTTTGCTCCGATATTAAAAGTTTAACGCTAACATTTCTATCCATTCTGTTTAGCGAAGTAGCTCAAGATTAGCCAGATTAGATGGAGAGTTTGGTGCGAATGGAACAAAATCCTAAAACTGCAAAAATCTGACGCCAATCCACTGTTTTCGGTATTGCATGAAGGAAGTCAGTGTCTTCAGAGGTTTTTGTGTGGTTCCCTGTAGTGCAGCGCCACCACAGGCGAGGAGGGGGAACAGGTTTTTCAAAGGGTTTGGTTGGTTTGACACAGAGCAGACTGAAGGACAACAACAACGGCCGGAAATGGAAAAAAAATGTTGCAACGTTGATTTCCAATCCAACCGAGTCTACAGGACTATCAGGTGTGAAAACACTCTAATTTTGGAATGAAATCATGTGAGTGAGCTTCAACATGCAGCCCACACACTGAGTGAAAGTCGGAAAAATCTTATAATACACTCAGAACAGGTGGTGCCACAAACAGGTGGTCTGCTAGAGAGGAGGGGGATATGGGGGTTTCTGCATTTAGCAGTGTGGATCCACCTCAGCATTATTTTGACAACCCCCCCCCCCACACACACACACAGCTCTCAGGAGGCAAACGTGGGGGTGTGACTGGAGAAAATAGAGCATCTTGTTGCACAAAAGCTAATGAGGAAATTGGACATTTCAGGAGAAAATAACACAAGTGTTTAGCAGAACAGTTATGGTTTGTAAAATAACCGAACAGTATTAGGCTTACAGCGTAATTGTAGAATATGATAATGAAAGAGCACAGAAACAAAACAATGGATTCAGTGCCAGGAAGTAAAGCTGATCTGTCCATATTGTTCAGCAGACACATCAGAGCCTGCAGAGCAACTGGGCTACGTTTCATACCCTGCATAGTCAACTCTCCTGCTTTTATTCGGCTTGCAGTCGGATTACTGTAGTAATATGGATGCACTCACGCTGAAACGGATAAAATTGACTTAAATCAAACCACAAAGTGAGAGCCGTGTTTTACTCGTCACCTTTCTCGTAAACGTAGCAGCAGCATTAGGATGAATGACACACACCAGCGTGGTTTACCTCTATTAAAATGGATGGCATGGAAAACCCCACCCAAGGCAGGGTGGAGGTGAGTCAGGTCTGTCTTTGTTTACAACCCGACTCTCTGCCTCATCATGTGGATTGATTGGTGTCTGAGATCTTCATAGGCAGCGTCAAACTCAACGATGTTTGACCAAATAAAAACAAAAAGGGGGTTTAATCAACAGAATAGAAATGTGTGTCTGCTAGCTTTCAGCTGATGATGCTGACTTGACAACAGTTTAGTGAAGAAATAATTCACCTCAGAAAAGTCTTTGCTGAGGCATCTGAAGGTCTAGTTTGGTGAGGTGCCAGTGTGCACATTCTGAGGTCAGATTTTCTATACAGTTGAATAGAAGAAGAGAAGTTCTGATGGTTTTTGAATGTATTTTGTGTAGAACATCATCCTGCTAAAATATTCATACGCCTTGAGTTTTTCCACATTCAGTCTCGTTGCAACAACAAAGATGGACCAACAAAGTAGTGAACATTTTTGAATTTGAAAGGGGGGAAAAAAAAAAATCTTGTTTTGTTTAAAACTTTAAAATGTAGCTCAGACAATACTCAGATACTATTAAAGTGCTACCATTTTTTTAATTTAACATTTAGGTGAACAGATTTTTTCACAGTTTGGAGAATAAACATTGAAAAAGCTCTGCTTGGTGTCTAGTATATCAAACTAGACTGATATTTGTGATTGTAACAGGACACAATTGAACAATGTTTAAAATATGCCAGTACTTCTGCAAATTCTTATGTTCCATTTCCAAGAAGTAACCAAGAAAAGATCCAGACCTGTCAGTGTTGAACTCTGACCTTGATAACAGATTCTATCTTTCAGTCGTTCTCCCTGAACTGACAATAGTTTGGTGAAGAAATCTCTTTATCTTCTACGACGATGTGGCTGAGGAGCCGATTGTGGGTCTGTGTGATCTCGGTTGATCCAATACCTGGCAGAGTGTAAATACTGAAGGTCAGTTTGTCCACACACTAAAACCGAAACAAGAACAACAGTTCCATTGTGTGACTAGCAGCACAGTTTAAAATGTCTTTAGCGATTACGTAATTTCTTTGCACCCTGGTCAGCTGCAGCAGGCTCCTCTAACAGTTCTAAAATAATTGGTCTTCCAGGCCAAACTGGCTCCTTCACTATTATCAAACATCCTGACACCTTTCTAGCGAGCAGCCTGGTGTGACTGCAGGAAGTTGAGGCAGTTTTAGAAAAAAAAAACAAGTGTTGAAATAAACCATCTTTTCCTGAATAAACAAACTTCAAACTGAAATGAATACAGCAAACTCTTCCAGTGTAGGTGTACCTTCTGAGAATTGAACCTCAAATAGCTTATAGCATCCTTATCGTCACCCTTTTGCCTCCCAACCCATCTGTCCTACTTTCTCTTTTAACAACTCAGTATGCACTTTTTAAACACGTTCCGTCTTCTTTCTCGCTTCTTTCTCGCAACGATTCCTGCAACAGTGTTATTTTAACTGTAGAAACAAGCAGGAGCACCTGGGCCGACACCTGCTCCATTTGCCTTCCGAAGGCCGTGACGTGAGCGTGGCGGGTTTCAGCCCGTTTGGTAAATGCATTCACATGAAGGAAGTGACCTGGTCCTAAGTGGGACAGAAGGCGCTGTAGCATGTTTTTTATTCTCATGGGGTAGAATAAAGTGTTGGTTTGGTCAAAGACAACTTTAAGCACACACATTGAGGATTTTGTGAAGTTGTGGGTTTTCAAAGCCCGGGAAGCTTTCTGCGGCTGACTTTGGACCCTAAAGAAGAGATTCTAAGAAAGGTCCGAATCAGATTTCTAGATAAAGCCAAAAGTTTGGAACAGCTAAGGATGAGAAATCCTGTTGGTTAGATTTGTTTACAACTAATGTGCAAGAAAATGTTCCCTTTAATTGGATCCCCACCTTTTAACAGTTAATCACAGTTTTACCTTTTCACTGTTTTATTCTGTGTATTGTAACTCCATATTATTTATACTTATATTTACATATACATGGAATTTTCTAGTAGAACAGATCTAGAATGCAGCTTACAAAGCTAAAATACCTCACCACAATCCAGGGATTCCCCCAGAAAACTTGCTAAACCCAGTGGTCAGGGCGCCGAGGCGGTCCACCAGTCGTCCACTGTGTTTTTGTATTAGAAGATGTTAAGTAGACAGGAAATGTACAAATATTACTGGGTAATTATATGTTATGGGAAGACATCGGCAGTGAAACAATACTTAAACTCACAACAAATCTTAAAAACAACAAATCAAAAAACACAATCAAAATGAATATCAAGTTTTTGCACTTCTGTTTAATCCAAATTAGGTCAGCAGCTCCATGAGGCCCCCCAGGCCTTCAGGGCCCCATAAATGACAATATTTTAACACAGACCACAGATACATAAACAGGGCCGCCACATAGGGGGGAAAAGTTAGGACAATTCCAAGGGCCCCTGACCAACATGGGACCCTCCACAATTTTTTTTTTTTTTGATAAAAATTAAATAAAACGGGGCCGTGTCAATTACAAAATTAATTATATTGTGTTTTCTAAAATTGTTTTTATAAGTAAAAATTAAATGTTACATCTCCCAGACCAAAAAACACACATCCATATTTGCCCTGAATCCCCCTGGATCTGCATGAAATGGTTTGTTGCTGCTTGGAGTGCTTGACGGTGACGGTGTTCAGCAGCAGTCAGTGGAAAACAAGAAGGACTGTGGCAGTTATTTTGCTACTAAAAAACTTTTGAAAATCAAGTTTTCAAAAAGTTTGAGAGATAAGAGAGGGAAAAAGGCAAGAGTGTCAATTAGTTTTTCTCCGAGAGGTGGATAGACTGTGTGAGATTATCAACCATTTAGCATAGTTAGCTTAGCTACAGACTGTTTGCCTCTATTTCACTAACATCTAATGAGTTAAGGAAAAAAAATACTAAGATATTCATATATTGAACTTGTTCCTGTACCTTTTACCACTTAACAACAGATTAGTCAGCAGCAGCTCTAACCCACATCCCTCCTGACCCATCCTCTCCTGAGTGAAATTAAATACCAATCACGCCCGCGGTGTGATTGGTTGGCTTTAAATGCATAAACTATAAACCTATCTTCAATAAACATATCTTTTAGGAATAAATCTGCACTGCCAGTGAAACGGTCAGAGCAACAGAGATGCTAGCAGGGCAGTTGTGGTCCTGAACCGCCTTGGATCTCGATGGTCCAAAGCTGATATCAGTATTTCACTCCCTCCATTTTCTTTTTTTCAGAATTCCATGTATCAAAAAGGAAGTATCTAATCACACTAGTTATCAGTTTGAACAGTTCAATAGAATAATAACCCACATTTTGTGGAAATGTAATGCTTTTGTGGCGCACAAGCCATTTTCATGGAATAGTTGAGGTAAATTAATACTGTTTTGTGTATTTTTGTGTGTGTTATTTACTAGTTGTGTCGCAGTTTGACGTGATTGTGGAGGGGGGTCAATATCCCTCCACCATTGCTGGGTGACGACGGTTGTGGAACGGGTGTTTTGTGTACTCTTTCTCTAACGGCTGTGTAGCGATATCGCTAACTGAGTTACTTTGTAACAATTATTAAATTAAAATGTTGCAGACTCAATCACAATATCTAGTTTGATTGTCTGCAACCGTTACACTTTCACGTCCGAATATTTAAACGGTCCTTTTGGTAAAATAGAAACTCTTCACACATGAATTTAAATTTCACAGTATGAAATGATTTATAGTAGTTTAACAAATGTGTTCTACCTCTCTGACCAATAACAACAATCAGGACATTTAGGTTTACTGCTGAAGTCTATCGTATCCAACTAGAAGACCTTGGTCTGTGGTGTGGAACATTCAAGCCTTGAAAGTGAGAACGAAGATGTTGAATCTGGAGAAATAAAAAGATGAGTATGTGGAGAGCAAGATGAGTGGGTGGGAGGTTATTGACAGCACTGGTATTAATTTGGTGGACACAGCTTGGAAATCAGGTGGCAGACAGATTCCTGTCTGAGCCGTGGCTGTTGACGTTGCATCCATCGTAGCCTGTTGGTCTAATCTAAGCGGCCACCTTTGGGTGACAATAATTCTCTGGTCTGAACATGTGTTTCCCTTTGCTGTCGTGGCCTACACCCCTAATCTCGGCGTCAATAGAGTGTGAGCAGATGGCACGATGGCCCGGGTCAGCAGACACACACACAATAATAACACGGGACGAGAGGATGATGACGCCGGCTCAGACGCCACCGGAGGGAAGATGACCCGAGAAAGATTAGAACCAGATCTACTTTTTGTTTTTATTATAATTAAGGGAAGCTTTTTACATGCGTCTTTTGTTGGTAAAATTATCTAAACATGTGAAAAGTGATGAGAAAGCAGAAGAAAGCATGCCATTAATTTTTTCCCCCCCATTTCCATGCTTCCTGAGGAAGGTATAGACTAGAGTTAATATATGATGAAACTAAAGAAAATATTTTGCTTCCTGCGGATAACTGGACTCAGGCTGGTATACACTGTGAGAAATGTTGCTTCTGGTGGTCAGTTTAGTATTCTGTACCAGTCTATACCTGCTGTGCCAGTCTATACCTGCTGTTCCAGTCTATACCTGCTGTGCCAGTCTATACCTGCTGTACTAGTTTATACCTGCTGTACCAGTCTATACAGGAGGGTTTTCTGTATGAGAGGAACCCAGGATCCTGCTGCCAATTCCACCACCATGCCTGTGTTTGGTCACCTTGATTAAATAATGCAATTTCATAATAGGAAGCAAGAACAGAAACTGTCTTCCTTAAATTGAGTTTTGATTGCTAAAGTTCACACTCCTTCTGGCATAGTTACTAAAATTCTCATCAAAAGCATTTCAGCCTCCGAAATCCTGACAATTTGAGAAGCATGTCATGATTTTAGTTCAGGGGGAGTGAAAAATCTATCTGTTTTATAAAGAAAATCAACTGAAAATACAAGAATTGTTTGACTAGGCTCACAGTATAGTGATTTTTTTAAGGTAAAAAAAAAAAAAAACTAAAACTGAAATGTACAATAGGTGATGCTCAAACAAATGATTAAACCTCTTGGTGGACTGACATCCTGAAACACCTGCTGCAGTTTTAGCTCATTTTCTTTAGCACAGTAATGTTAGCATCTTTGTTATTTTCCACAGTTTGATTGATATTATTAAATATATTACAGTTCCACATTAGCTGGTAGAACTCATGCTGGAGAAAACACACGTAGCTTAAATTTTAATTTAGTTGCACTTTTTCCAGGAATATGTTTTTTTATATTTAATTGGAAAAACAGCAGATAATAACTGCAAAAATATCTCAACATAGTGATTACTGTACAACTATTGGATTTATATATTTCTGTGAGGGTTTTACACAGACCAGCCAGAGAGACGCTGAATGGATTCCAAAAAATACTCTTTAATTTATTACAAAAATAATTCAGCAATGATGAATTGGGCCCAAAACTGAGGTCAACATAACAAATTACAACTCAGGTAGTGACACAAAGAACTCAAGCACAAAACTGACCTGACAAACATGAGGAGAACTTCAATAGAGGCTGATCAGACCACTGCTAACACACAAGGGGTAATTAAACACACAAGAACTTAAACAAATACTGGTCAACACATTACTAAATCTTTAAATTAAACAAATTTAACTAACTTCCAAAAAGAAGAAACATTAAAGAAATGGTCAAATTAAACTAAATAAGACCAAATTTCTCCTTCCCCTGGCAAACAAATAGAACGACCCCCTGAGGAGGTTTGCCAGCCATATAAGGACAGCAATTAGCTGGAGCTCTTCTGTCTGATTCCAGCTGCAGCTCCAAAAGACACTGGTAACTCAAAAGAAGAACGTAATTTGTTGCATTTAACAAAAAATAAAAAGAACTGACAGATAAAGTTAACTAAATGCGTGCACTGCAAATAGTTAAAACGGGATAATTTTTTAGGGAAAAACCTTTTTTTTAACTTCCATTTATTTTTAGAAAACAACATGTTAAAGTTATCACCATTCTCTCTAATGAGTGGGAAAACATAACATTTGCTTTACAGTAATCAAATCCTGACCAGTGTCTTCCATGTCTTTACTGTTATTTCAACCATTTCTCTAAAGGTCTTTGTGCCATTGTCTCTCCAACGATCCGGACTCTGGTTGAGCCGTTTAAAACCTTTTCATATTACTTCCAAACAGAGGACATCTATTGTTCAAATTGAAATATTGCTCATTCTGGGAGGGGTGTGAATCATTTTGTGATTAACTGTAGATGCAGTTTGGGGCCACAGTGGCTCTCGATACACTTGGCACCAGCATGCATTCTGAACAATGTGTGACACGTTTGTCATTGTTATTCCGGCATAAAATACTTGTTGAAAACAGTGCCGTCACACCGGCAACCTTTCTGGCACAAATCCCACATATCTCTAATTACATGCACACAAAAGTGGGCTATGGATTGTTTTCATGTCTCCACTTCACCTCCCTCTACCCTCACCCCCCCTAAACCACTTGTCATCTCAGTTGCCCAGTTTTTTGGCCGGGACAGAGGACCAGTTGTTAATTAAACCCATCAGTCACAGAGGGGACGGGGGAGGGAAAAGAGGATAAAGAGGTTTCTAGGAGACACTCTGCTGTGTGCTCTATGGTAATTTAGTCAGTCACATCTTCATTTCAGCGGACAGCAACAGTTTTGCGTGTAAATGTGCGTGCAAGGAGGTAGCTGCAGTTAACAGGAGTCACAGATTAAGAATCGTGTCAGATGTCAGAGAGTGGTATTGAATAATTCTGAGAAATAAAGATTGGGTTTAAGGACAGAGGAGTGCAGTACCTTTCTTGTCTGTGATTAATATTTAGTTGGATGGTTTTTAAACCACCTTAACTGTCATGAGGTCACAGGTTTCCTCATGGACCAATTCCGTAACATGTAAGCATTCTGGGACTGACAGTTACGGGGTTACCCCCCTTGTCTCCACTGTGTTAAAGTTAAAACCACAAAACATGGATCACAGGACAAGGTCAGGTAAATGTTGCTCACTTGAACAACTAATCAGTGCATTTTTTTTTATTGGTGTTGAATGCTAAACAAGAAATTAGCTTTTGACACTTAAATTAGTCAGCTAACAATAAAAAAGAAAAAGAAAACCTTGGAGTAGTTGGTGGCTCAGTTGGTAGAGCGCACACACACCAGACAGCAGCTCTGACCTTTGTTGAGGATGTGACCGCTCTCATGAATAAACTAACGTCTAGCTTATAAATTATGGAGCACTATACTTATAATAAGACCATCTAGTTTATGTATTCACTCAACCCAGAACAGGAATCAAACCTATTAGTTAGAACAAAACATCCAGAGGATCTATTCTTATTCTGCTTAGCAACCCAGAACAGGAACATTTAGTTTACATACTTCACTCAACCCAGAGCAGGAATTAGAACAGACTTAGATTCCAGAGAAACTCTTATTAGTTTATCTGGAGAAACTACTCATTACCTTAGGTCAACACTATGAGAACAAGAATCCAAGCACACCCCTACTAGTTTATAAATCATGGACTACTTATCCTTAAACATGGGGTTATACTTTTTTTGTTTTCTTTTTTCTTCCTTTGCTCTTTCCTTTAGTTTGTTGTATAAAAATATATAGCATATTCATGTAAAATGTGATATATAAATAAAATTACCTTACCTTACATAAGCAATGTTCTTACTAAACATTAAGAAAACTGAGGTAAACCAAACTAAAAACACTGGGTGCAGTAACTGCTTTTTTGTTGGCGTTTGAAGCCTACTTAATAAAGTTATATTTCATCCATCCATCCATCCATCATTCTCGCTTATCCCTAGTGGGGTTGTGAGGGGTGCTGGTGCCTACCTCCAGCTGATGGAGCTTCATCTGGTCGAGGCGGATCGGTTAGATTCCAACTTTCTCCTCTACAGTGACAGTGTACACAAATCATGTTTGACCAGGTGATGTCTGTGCTGCCTGTGGTACTTTAGTTCTCCTCAATATATGCTACTCTTCCTTTTGGGGGTGCAATTCCTTTGTGGATTACCTTGGTTCCCCTCTTCTCTGCCTACCTCATCATGGTATGAGGTTGGTCTACCAGCTGTCTACAGACCAACTCTGTGTGCATATATAGGCAGATATAAAGGTTTTTAGAGGGAGTGTCAAGTTTTGGTGGATTTCAGCTACATGTGAATAGTCAGGGTCCACTGTACTTATTAGACGTACAACATTCAGTTAGCATGTGTTATCAGTGAAGGGTAGTGACTGTAGCTGCAGTAAGAGAACATAGCACCTCATTTCAACTCAGATAGGGTATCAGTTGTTTGACCGTTAATTCAGTACTAATTTATGTTACTATTTTCCTTTTCTTTCCCGCTCAATGCTGTGGTGAATTGATTGTTGACCTGCTATGACCTGATCTGCACTACAGATGTAAAATAGCCTTCTGGTTCCTCCTGGCATATTTACTGCACTATTTTTCATTCATTGTTTTATCCCTTTTGGTTAAATAAATACATAAAAAAAAGCTCCGGCATGCTTTTCCAGCACTAAATCCAACACCCAGTTAAAAGTCCTGGTTCTGTGGAGCTGACAGCACCTCTGGTGTCTTGACTCATGGCTGACCTCTAACTTTTGCTGGTGCAACAGGAGATCTGTGTTGTCAAAGCGTTGTTGGTGACAGAAATTGCCAGAGGGCAGCCTGGGTGCTTTGCAGTGCCTCGTGTCTCTGCTGGAGATGGCTAAATGGATTCAGCCAGTGTGTGGGCACAAAGTGAGGGTGTGAGTGTTGACCTCGCCACGGGCTTGAATATCAATGTCCGGTCATTGGCAGAGTCTGTCCCTGAGGTTGTTCCTATGGACACTTGTGGATGCGGGTGGAAATCTGCAGCTCACTGGCAGGAAAAAAAACAACAGTTTTTCAACAGTTTTTTTTTTTGTGTGGTTGTTAAGACCTGGGGTTGGGATTTTAATAATTAGGCAGGTACACTCACAGGGATATTTAACCTTAACTTAAGATTTACGTAACTTTATTACCTGACAAATTCCCATTTACTGTTTTGTTTTTTAGATAATTTTAACACAAATCTATCAAAGAAACAATGTAAATAATATTGAAGTGACATAAATTGCACAATTAGGACATTCAGATACAACACTAATAATACAACATTAGTTGTATCAGATTGCATCACATGGACCTGAATGCTGGCAACTGGCGGAAGTGGAGAATGTCCTCTTCTTCTTCTTTTACTTTTTTTAAGATGGTTGTCAGCCATTTTAAAGGGTCATTACTGCCACCTACTGGTGCAGAACATCGTTTCCTTTTTCCCTTTCACTTCTCATAAGTTCAATGAAAACCATTCATGTAAATTCCAAATAACAGAATCTTGCTTGTTTTACAACTTTAATTGTTCTAACTGTGTTAGTATATATTAAGTAATTACATTCAATACATATTAGAGCTGATTAAATTATGTAGATAATAATGTGAAGGCATAAAAATGAGTTTTTTAAATCAACACAAATAGATATAAATGAATAAAACTTAACTCTGCCATGAATCATTTCTGAGTGATGGGCCCCTCTCACTGTAACTAACTTTGACAGTTGGTTTTAATAATGTTGGCATTTCAGATATGCTTGTTTGTAGCAATCAGAAGCTCTCTTATTATCATGGAAAACAAAAAAAAAATGGCTTCTATGTGAAATGAGCATGGTGGAAAAGGAAGAGGAGGATGAAGAGGAAGAGGAGGGAAGCGGGGTCGCAGCAGAAACTGCGAGCGAGGCGTAGGGTTTTTTTTCTCGTTAATTAAGCAGCTCAAGTCATTCTTTGTGAAGGCAGGGTAGATGATCAAGAGAGGGAGAGAAGCTAAACATCCCAAAGGAAGGCTGTTCAGGTTCATTGCTCTGGAGTTGTTCTGGCCTTGGTTTCAGGGATGGGGGCCCGTTGAAAGGCAAGACTGGAGGCTCCTGGATTTATTCCGCCTCAGTGAATCAATACAGCGGTGCTGGCAGGCTCTTCTGGAGGATTTAAATCTCTTTTGCTGCTGCTTGGTAGTACGCTGCTGAAGAAAAAATAATTACAAAAGCAAAACTATGGCTTTTCAACTAAAGAGGAGGAAGACATAGAGGTGGTCAGAGCGAAACAGCTAAAAAATGGGTAAGAAATGGTCAATTATGCTTATTAGAAGAGAATAAATAAGTGAGGTAAAAGGAAAGATGGGGCTATTTAGTCACAGTGGGGTAGATAGAGAATTTTCTGTCCACCCTTTGAACACAGAAGAGCCACTGTCTACAGCTGCAGGGGCCCCTGTGGCGTCGCTCCATTTCTGAGATTTTATGCATCCAAACAAGCACACGCACACACACACACACTAGAGAGAGAGAGAGAGAGCGAATGAAGGAAGCGTCTCATTAATGTACACAACGTCACATGGCCTATTTTAGAGGCCATTACGCTCTGGTAAGTAATGCTTGTTTGTCCAGACTTGAATCATGTTCACTTGTAGCGTTCTTGAGCTGCGCTTGCTCCAAAGGCAGATCGCTTTGCATCGTTCAGAAGTGGAACCATACACTCTAATTGGCCTTTTAGGATAAATCAACTCTGGGTTTTTATTTTAACAGAAAAGAGAGAAAGTGTTCCATTTATTTTTTCCCCCTCATTGTTCAAGACTTTGAAAACTGTAAAGAGAGACCTCATGTTAAAATAAAGCATTTGCTCATCCATCCAAATTATGGGAAACGGCAAAGATAATGAATTACAAAGTTTAACAAAATTTTTCTGCAAAAAAAAAAGCTAGTTGAGACCAAAGCAGCAGACTGGAGACTTTTACCATCCAATTTTTGGTAATAAATAAATGAATAAAAAAGACAGGAAAGAGAAAAACACTAAACTTTGCAAGTGGAAATTATTGAGCTTGTTTTATTGTTATTATGCAATTAATTGATTTATTGCTTATTATAACAGGCTTAGTTACGACTAGGCCTGTTCGTGTTTACGACTAGGCTGACTTCGTGTTTCAAGATGGATGCTTTTTGCTTCAATAATTCTACAAAGCACACAAGTGAAAGTGTTTAAAATTAATATTGCATGCAGCTCCTGTAACTCTAAACTGAACAAATAAAAAGTTTTGTTTGCTAATGGAAAGTAAAGCTCAAAATGACATTTGTAAGAGGTATTGCTAACTCTTTGGAGCATTCGCTTCCAAACGTTGCGGCATTATTCTCTTTCACGTTGTGCTTCACTGGTTCCTTTTCAGTTGGAGAAAATGACATTTTTGGGAGGTCAAAGGGTTAGTTCTCGGAATCATGCTGAGGGAACTGAACAGGGATGAAAGGATTTTTAATTCACTGAGTCAAACATGACTCAGTCAGGCACAGAGATTGCTGGTCTGCAGAATTAACTTGCGGAGGAACAGTCCAGCTCAGTTCCCGCTCTGCTCCCTGAGGTTCTGGCCTTTTCCAGCTCACCGACGGATGAGCCAGCTGCTGAGCTGGATGTCTTGTAAGACTTTCACCAGTTATACTTCCTCTCATCTTTTGGTGACATACCACCGTCAGCGTGTGAATGGGTGAATGACTGACCGTAGTGGGAAGCGCTTTGGGCTCCTCTGGACTTGATAAAATGATGTACAAGTGCAGGACATTTACCATTTAATACTGATAACTTGAGCACCTGTTACTGGATTAATTCTAATCATTTGACATTATTCTGAGAATGGTTGATGGTGATGGTTTCATCACCAATAGTAATAAAAAAAAACATACAAGTTAGATAAGCTGAGTAAAACAATAATCCATTGAACAGTATGACCGCTACAAATATAACCCTGGACCTTTAAGTGGTCCAGGGTTATATTTCTTAAAGTTATTAACATCTGGGGCTGGTGCGTATCTCCAGTGGTCATTGGGGCAGTGGTCAGGTTAGTGGTCAGGTGAGTGGACAGGTCACCAGTCCATCACAGAGCAGCGAGGAGAAACACAAGACACACTCACTCATACCTACAGACAGGTTTGGAGTCCAGTTAACCTTCCTCGCTGTGTTTGGCCATTATTAACCCAATATTATATATAATTAATATTTGGAAAGGTCCTACCAGACAGTTTATACGAAGTGAAAACATGAAAAATAAAAATGAAAATTGATAAACTTTCTTTATTCTTTGTTTAAACAACTGTTACCAAATAAAAGTTCATCAGGTGGGTTCATACAGTTTCACCAGCCTCCAATCAGATATTACATTAAACTGTTTGTAATATAATATTATTTATAATATTGCATATTTGTCAATATCCAATATTGATAAATAGTGGTTACTTTTCATAACTGCAATATCAATATCAGATATTGGCCCAAAGCTTCATATCAGTGCATTCCTGGTGAACTTTTTTTGTCGCAGTTGTTGAAACAAAGCATAAAGCATGTGCATCAGTTTTCATTTTCCATGTTTTGTTTTCTGGTAGGACCGTTCCAAACCTTATTAATTGTATGTTGGGTCAATAACAACCAAATGTGACAGACTTCATTGCCTCTCAGCTGCATGCTGCTGACTGTCTTAGAGAATCAGTTGCTCATTGACCTGTTCGCTAGATGACCAGCCACCACCTCAAACCAGTTCAACAGAGAAGTGTTGTGTCTGCGTACATTTCTAGGAAACAACGTGGTGGAGCTCCTGCACACTCCAAACGGCGATGAATCTCTGAACTACAATCTGCACCGTCAGATAAACAGGAACGGCTGAAGGCAGCTCTTTCTTCCTGCCTTCCACAATATCCAGCCTTCCACACAGACTCACATCTCTCTTCCTCCTGTTGCCTTCTAATGCACACACACACACACAGGCAGGTCCTCCTGTTCCTGTGGCTTACAGCTTACTGTTCACCAGCCCATAAATCTGTGCTGTCCAGCCCATCAGTCAGTCTTCCTGCTGCTCTGCTGATGTGACAGAGGAGCCATCAGAGCATCTCATTTAGCCGTCCTGATGCTGAGCCCGGCTGACGGATAGACAGGGCCAAATGTGCCAAACAAACAGTCAGTAATATTGCCCTGTCCTTTCACTTCCAGCTCTCTGTCAAGCCAGAGTGCTGACAGAGTGGGGAAAAAGTACATGCAGCTTCCAAACATTACATGTCCCATCCACATAAATACAGCCTTCAGAGCTTTTTGGATTAGAAATGGATCATTTCAGAAGGCTTTTCCTGCTGAGAGATTCCCAACAGCTTGGATTCATCATCACAATGATCTGTAGTGTATGTCTGTCCTCATGTTCGTGTGACTTTGGCATCAGAGCTCCTGCTCCGTGGCTGTGGGTTTTTGTTTGCAGAGCTTCTGTGGGGTTTGTGTCCGCGGGCCTCCGTTGTTCCTGTGCATGGCTGGCTTTAAAGTGTCCCGGAAACAAAGCAGGGCGGGCAGCGCAGAAAGACACAGCCAACGCTTTTCCTCAATCAGGGCCCGGATGATCCGGGATTACCGGAGATAATATCCGCCCGCTCCTCCTGGACGGCGGCTTGGAGCGTCTCCAAGACGCCCGGCTGGTTTTACCATCTTAATCACTGCAGAGGAGCAGCAGCTGTGGACGGACTGTAGTGACAGAATCATATTCAAACCTGATGGTTAACTCTATAAGCAAGTGGAAAAGTCTATCTGACCATTCTAAAATCTGAAATTACCAAAGTAAAATTCTAAAAAATGTTCAAGTTATGATTGTATTAAAAGAGCTGTCCAAGCCAATGTGGATTTATGTTAAAAATATATTCCACCTTAACCTCCACCCGCCCGAGCCCGGGCGATTTGCATAATTTTTGTTTATGAAAAAACATAACTCGGCCAAAAACAATGCCAACATACCCATGCAATACCTCTTTAGAATCAGGACATCTAACAGAAAACGACTATCAACTCCATTTTAACTTCTCTATCCACCACAGACGC